>SKCR01002235.1:0-27792 GCA_019454045.1 Zanthoxylum bungeanum | reverse complement strand
GGATGGTACTCAAACCCCACTTCATGGCATAATCTGTTGCAACAACACGAGCAGTTAGGTTACCTTCAAAGCATTCTTGCAATATCAACCGGCCTAGCTCTGAATCATCTTTGCTCAAATCCGACTTTGCCATCAACTCATTCAATTTCCTTTTAGTAAGAAGTACCTTGACCCTCAAGATATCATTGGTTGATTGTTCATTAAGCCTTGCAAGCTCCTCGCTTTCTTGCTTCAATGGATGCACCACTTTGTTCTTTCCAACCCAATTGCCCATTCTATCTTTGTTGCTCTGTGTGTGATTCTTTCGCTGGTGGTGGGTATGGTAATTATGTGAGTATACTTTGAGTACTCTTAATGAAGCTTTTTATTTATTTATATTAGATATAAATAGACTTGTGAGTTAATGTGATTTTTATTTTTAAAAAGAAAACAAAAGATAGGTAGCACTGACCAGAATCGGCTTAATCTGCCACTAAATGAAGTCGTATATCAAAGTAAGAGTGTGGTATTCTAATTCTATCACATATATTTCAATATATCTCAATGTCCCTTTTTATAGGTATAGGATCATAATGAGATCTATGGAACACAAAAAAAAAAAAAAAAAAAAAAAAAAAAAAAAAAAAAACATATATAAATCTTGTAGAAACTGAAGTATATTGTAATTATTGAGATATGTTCTAATTCAATGTATCATAATCATTGATTAAAATGAGTTGTAAATATTGAGATGTGTGATATTTAATCTATCATAAACATTAATTTTGCGTTGTAGATATCGAGATGTGTAGAAATTCAACGTAACATAAACACTGATTAAAGTGTATTGTAGATATCGAGATGTGTAAAAATTCAATATATTATAAATACTAATTAAAGTGGGGACTTATATATAATTTCATCCTTCAATATATTATAAATATTAATTTAAGTGATGATTTAAATATAATTTTATCCCATAATTTTTGTGGTGTCATATGGCAGCACCAGAGGGAACATAGGACAAAAATATATGTAAGTTAGATATTAGATATTAGATATTAGATATCAAGATGTGTGAAATTTAATGTATCATGAACATTAAATAAAATGCGCTGTAGATAACTAGCCCTGGGCATTATCGGATCCGGACCAGATCAGACCCAATCCGAATTCGAATCCGATCCGATCCGATAAGCATGGAGATATTTGATTCGATTGGATTCGATTGCCTTATCAAACTCGATTTGATCCGATCCGAAAAAAACCGGATCGAATCGAATCAAACTAATCTGATTCGATTGATTATCGGATTGGATCAGTTTGATTCGACTACTGGTCCGAATTTGATAATGGATCAGAATTTGATAATGAATCCAAATCTGATAATGGATCTGAATTTGATCACCGATCCGAATTTGATAACGGATCCAAATTCGACAACGATCCGGATAAATTTGATTTGATAAAGACAAAGCAATCAAAATTCAAAAACTGAAAAACATAAAGTATAACACTTAAGAACACATTAGTACATTACTTATCATGTAGGAAAAGCAATAACTCGTCATGACGTCATGTAGGACAAGTAATAACTAATTAACTAATTAAAAACACATTAGTACATTATTAGCATATAAATAAATGCCATGCCCTTCCAGCGCAGCGCACTAACAGCAGCCAGCAGGCAACAAGTTACAACATTCAACATGAAATAATCAGGATGTGGTGTGGCCTGCGGCAATAAACGAAAAGAAGAAAATTAGTATATTACCAATTCCAGACTCTGCGCCAACAAGCTGTCATACACCTGAAACAAACACCCATTCAACTTATATAAAGATACGTTCATCATCACTCAACCACAGCACATTGCACATATAACATGGATACCCTGATCACTCAAAAAGACCATCCAAAATGTGCTAACTAAATGAGGGAATTCTGACATGTTAATGAACCATGCCATGTAGCCACCTCATATTGATT
The DNA here is from genome assembly GCA_019454045.1 of Zanthoxylum bungeanum. Lineage (NCBI taxonomy): Eukaryota > Viridiplantae > Streptophyta > Magnoliopsida > Sapindales > Rutaceae > Zanthoxylum > Zanthoxylum bungeanum. Next base: position 25,824 of record SKCR01002235.1, on the reverse strand, counting down.
TAAAAGAAAGTTATAGTCATATTACTTACTATGTTTCACTAGAAACAAAGGCAAAGGCTTGTTAAAATCTACATATATAATAGCTCTCACACTTAAAGCAATATTATATGCTAATACTACATTTTCAAGTATAAAGTATTCATTCGAAATGCAAACAATCAGAAATATTAGCGAAATAAATCCATCTAACTACATTGTCAAAATTGTACCTTCAAGATACTCATCCTCAAACTCTATTTCCAACAACATGATCCAGTGATTGTGATTCAGATTGTAACTTGTGATATTCTTCAAATAGAATACAAAAAAAAAAAAATTTATTCTAAGTTTGCATTTTATGATATTCATTGTAAAAAACTTAAAATTGAAAAACTAAGTGATAAGTTTTTTTTACCTTCCTCAAGATTTTCGTAGTACTCAGCCTCCAATAGCATTGCTTCCACTTCATTGGTTTTGTCAATTGTAAGCTTATTCCGTATCCAATTTTGAGTGCATATTAGAGCCTCGACCATAACGGGAGTTAATGAGCTACGAAAATTATCAAGAACACGACCGCCCGTACTAAATGCCGATTCAGATGCCACTGTCGATACCGGCATTGCAAAAATATCACGAGCAATCCTAGCCAAAATTGGATACTTACTAGCATTTGTTTTCCACCACATCAGAACGCTAAAGTTAGGGTCACGACTAGTCTCATAGGGTTCCATCAAATACATTTCAACCTCAGTACTATCCTCTTGATGAATGACATGACTAGTCTGAAAAACCTGAAACGGATCATCAGGTTGCACGTTTGTATTGCGCTTACGCACTCTATCTTGTGCTCACGGTCTAACAAATGGCTGAGAGTGTGTCATACCGGCACTAGACCCATATTCACCAACACCAGTTACACCCCCACCTCTTGATCATTCACCGTCAACAAACAACCCATTTGTGCTATACCAATCATTATATGTATCGTATAATCTTTTCAATAAATCTCTAGTGGACTTTCTCATTTCCTCTATCTTAACATTATCATTATCAAAAATATACCAAAGCAAACAGAGACAAATGTCATCTTACGTCGTGGATCAAGAATAATACTGACAATCAATAATTTATTTATTTTGGCAGTGGTCTCCCAATACTTATCAAATTTCATCTTCATAGATATGGCCATCTCATGCAAAAGATGATGTTCATTACGCGCCAGGTTTTTCAAGCTAGTATGAATCTTGCAAATCTCATTGTAGGTGAAACAAGATGTGACAGTAGATGAGGCACTGAACATATTCGTTGCATCATAAAAAATCTCCAAAAATCCGCAAAGTATTGAGCTTTCTCCCAATCCATATCCGTAGGAGGCCCAATCATTTTGCTCCCATTTTCGTCATCTCTAAAATATAGAGCATAGTGACCGTCATCATCAATCATTCGATCAAAGGCCTTCTAGAAGTCTAATGCAGCATTCAACATTAAGTATGTGGAATTCCATCTAGTAGGAACATCTAAGATGACATTGCCCTTACTCTCAATCCTCTCACGTGCTACCGCTGATTTAAATGCCTCCAATCTTGATGTAGAAGATCTCACATACTTAACAGCATGTTCATGAACAGAATCAAATCATGTAAACACAAGGCATGAAGCTATTCTCACAAATGCTAGAGAATATATCAATAACTGTGCCTCAGCTTCATCACAAAACCTAACAGGAAATCAAATCCCTAATTTTGATTTTTGAATGGACAGTAAAGGGAACTTACTTTCTTCGATGATGAGTGAAGATGAAGTATTGTCTGAGTTGTCTCGGAGACGGCGAAAGGCGGTGAACAAATGACTTATTCATGAAGAGTGAAGACCGAAGAAGAAGAATGAAGACTGAAAATATGAAATGACTCACGAAGACATGAAATGAAGATGAAGTAATGAATATGCAAAACGATGTCGTTTATGACACTCCAAAACGACGTTGTTTTGCATATTAATTAAAAGAAAAAAATTGATCGGATCGGTTTTTATACGATCCGATCCGAAATCCGTCAAACCCAGTTGTCTCTATTCGATCGGATAAAAGAATCAGATCCGATGCCCACCCCTATAGATAACCAGATGTATGGAAATTCAATATATCATAAACATTGATAAAAGTGAACTGTAAATATATATAAATGTATTTGAAAATTTAATATATTATAAATATTAATTAAAGTGGGGACTTAAATATAATTTTATCCTTCAATATATTATAAATATTAATTAAAGTGTGGACTTAAATATAATTTTGTCCTCTAATTTTGTGGTGCCACGTGGTAGCGTGAGAGGGAACAAAGGATAAAAATATATGTAAGTTAGATACGCAACATGACCCATTCGAAAATCATGGTTGCAATCTTTAGTCAATTATAACCAGTATTTTAAAAAGCGGACTGGTGATCTAAAAGATTCAATAAATCACTGGTTCGATCGGTTCAATCATTCTTATTGAACAAGCAAACCGATTGTTGTCATAAATAATTTTAATTATTTAAAAATCATATGAAAATATTTTTTTTTATTTTTTGGTTTAAAAAATAAATTGAATTAAGAACTAATCGAACCTGTTCATCAATTTTATCAATTTTCTCCGGTTTTGATCGATTTTTTAACCCTAAATTTTTTGGATTCAATTGGATCGGAATCACAATATGTTTCTGGTCGATTTAAAAACAATGATTGTAACATACTAATATGGTAGTGTTACTTAGAAAATTAAGGGCGATTAGGGACCCAAACTTTGAATTATCGAGAAATTGGTGGGTCATTAATAATAACCCAAATTGTTTTAGATTTTAAAAACAATTTACATCTTGCTTCATGCATGTTAGATGTGCACATACTCAATGATTTAATAATTACCTTGGACTATATACGAGAAAAATAAGACATAAAAAAATGTCCACGCGTGTATTTGATTATGCACGTGAAATGTTCTCATACGGTAACAAAGTTTGTCATATTCGCCGCGATACACGGCCAAGTGCCAACCAAAAAGGAAAATTTGAAAAACGAAAGACCGGAGGATGGCTGATTGTGAATGGCTTTTTGATACTTGTCCTTTTGGAGTATTATTTCATTACTCAATTTTTATTTTTTTTTAATGACAAATTAATTTTTAAATTTTTAAATGATAAAAATCATAGAGTATTATTGCTGTTGTTAAGATATTTTTTTAATAGAGAATAATTAAATGTAAAATTTGCAGAAGCATGGGCTGTCAATTTTGGCATTCATTATGTAGTGACAGCAAATTTTCACAAAGTTCGTGTAACTTTTAAGTTTTGGCCAAAAATCTGTAATATATCTACTCATAGGATTGCAAAGATTGTGTGCAAAGAAGAGATTTTTGGTTTTTGAATACGGATTCCCCCTCCATTTATAATTTGTAATCTTTAGCCTTTATCAATATATCTTTCTATTAAAAGAAAAATAAATTACAAGCTCTTAAGTTTAAGAATATTTAATCTTTTTTATTTTTTTATTTTTATTTTTTTTCATTATCAAATTTTAGTATTTTGATAACAATTTTGAGGTTTGACCAACATTTCTTTCTTCTTTTTTTTTTTTTTTTCATTGGGTACAAAAGTAAATTATAAATTTAAAATTGTTATAATCAAGGATGATCCAGTGCTTTTAGTATCCATGAAAATTGTTATAATCAAGGATGATCCAGTGCTTTTAGTAATCATTAAGATGAAGACGAGTGGACGTAGTACTGATAGAGATAAAGAGTACAAACCTATAGAGAGTAAGCGTAGTATGAGGGAGTCTATAGAGGATAAGGATAACAAACCTTGCGTTATCCAATGCCATAAATGTGAAATGTATGGGCATATTAGGTCTGAATGTATCACATACCTAAAGTCAAAGGGCAAGAAAGTTATGGCAGCCACACTTTGGGATTCAAAAGGAGGCTATACTTCTAATGAGTCTCCTAAAGAGAAAAACAATTTCATTGATTTTACTACTAGTGTTGTAGGTGAGAGAGAGTATAACTTTAATGATGAAGATGCTGGTTCAGAATTCTCTCACGATGACTCTGTATATGAGAATAGTCTTCAGGTAGCTTCTATTGAATAGTTTAATGAGAATCTAGCGATTAAAAAGACAAGTATTAAGGTCAATAAGAGGCTGAAAGTAATGGAATTAGAAGAGAATGAAGTTCAAGTCAAGCTTGAAAAGAGCCTTAGTGTTATTGATGGCCTCGAGGAGCGGAATAAGTGTCTTGTTGATATAGTTAAATTTTTAGAAATAGAACATGAAAATGTTAGAACATTGGTGTCTGTATTTTTCGGTGGGACTGAGAAGCTAGACTGCGAGTTAGGGACTAGCGTGTCTCTATGTGACAAGGGAGGAGTAGATTTTGTTGAGTCGAGATATGATAGTGGCTCATCGTCTAAAATTGTGTATATCCCTCCTCCATGTAATCTAGATAAGAAACCTGTCGTTGAATGTCATAAAAATACTCATGTTGTTTCTTGTCCTATATCACAACCTCAATCTATAGGTGTGGTGGGTAAACCTCGCTGTCATCCGAGGTGTTTTCCTGTATGTCATCACTGTGGCAAGGCATGACACATTAGGCCTAAGTGATTCTTGTTGCATAAATAAAAGAAAAGGCATAAGAGTGTTTCGACTATGTTTGATTCTTCAAATCTAGCTGTTCAAGTTTCTGCACTAGCTAAACAGACTCAACTCATTAATGAGAAACTTACACTACTAACTAAAAGTCCTCAAGTAAAGGAGACTTATAAGAAAGTTTGAGTGAAGAAGCGAGATGACTTCCCATCAACTTTTGAGTACTTTGACCCTAGCATCCATGATGAGAGTGCACTTCGATGTACTTCTTCTTAGTTGTTACATTCATATTTTCTCACTGCATATGGGTGTGTGTTTGTTTTTATTGTATGTCCCTTGGTATATAGGATGGAAATCTGAACATAAATTTCATAGCCAATTTCGAATGGACAGTAGTATAATCTGCACTTGAGAATACAACTTCACGTACCATTAGATAATTAACAAGCCATGTTGTGTCTCTTATTATTTTGTGATTAAAAAAATAAATAATACAAAAAATAAAAAATGAAAAAGTCCATAAATATTTTATGGTTTGATAGAGCGTGAAAAGCTTCTTGCATGTGATCTTGGAATGTAGGATATATAGATATGCATGTATAATATGCTTTTACTTTTCTTGATGCTCCATGAGCATGAGTGTGTGTGATGAAAACCCTTAGTATATATTATGCTTACATTTCACATACACATTTGTATTTTTAAGGCTTGGTCGCAGGTATGAGTTTTTGGACTAGTAGTTTAATCTCTGTCATACCTAGATCACCTAATAGTGTGACATTTGACTACATGACTTTATGTTATCCCATTGTAAAAGTAAAAGAAAAAAATAAAAAAAAAACAGTCTAAATCAGCCTCAAGTGCAAAAGATCCAATGAGTCAAAATTCAAAAGATAAGGGAAAAACCCTTCACTTGAAAGAGTTTATTTAACAACTCATATTTAGGGGGATTGTAACACCCCACCAGAGGCAGGATACTATCGGCAGGATACATGATTGACCCATCTTCATAAGCCTTTGAATTTACCGAAAATTCGACATGATGTATCCTAAAATTGATAAACTGGATCATAGTCCAGCATCAAAGAGAATCTAAGAAGACTTCAAACAAATAAAAAGACCTCAGGTCCACACAAAACTTATCAAGATCATATCCTAAGGGCTCCACCCATATCATCTATCAAAACTCAAGGGCATCTGTATCCACCAAATCATAAACAATCCAAACATTTACTAATATATATATATATATAAACAACGTGTTTAACACGATAAATAAAGTAATAAACCAAATATCTTAAACTTCTTAAACTTCTCTCAGGACACTTGCGAGGGTGACTGCCGCTTGGGTGATCCGTGTCTCGAGCATGACTGCCAAAGCTGTCGTGGTTGATCAATCTGGAAACAAACCTGCAAAACTAGCAAACTGGTTTGGTGTGAGTTATAAAAACTCAGTAAGTAACTATGCTAGAACTACAAACAAAACATACAAGTCAATTACATTAGAAATTTTCAGAATTATCAAGTCATTACGAGTCTTAGAATTATCAACTTTCTATTATCTTTTATACTTTAACCATATCAAATTTTTCATATTTGCATATTGTCAATATAGTGGCTAGACATTCAAAGCACACGAAACACAGATTTGAAATCATAAGGTACGTTACATAATAATACTTATCATAATTAAATATCTTTGAAATATCATCAAATCAGTAAATCTAACAAACTTTTTTCTGTTTAGTTATAAATTATCTTTCTCTAACCTTCTTCAATCCACGATGACCTTACAATAGTTTAACACTTGGGTTTTATATACATTCACACATATCGTAGCACACGTCTTTTATACACATGGAAATACAATTTCAGAATCCTTACACATGTGCGTACATATCAATAAAACTTAGCAAACACGCTTATAACCTATAATATCCACATTGGTTTCGAATCATCTATTCACCCACATAAGCATACATAATCCATACATATCACGAGTTCCATCATACACATACACACACTCAGACATATTTACAATCATCATGCAACCAACTAAGAAACACACATAACAATCAATACATCAAAAATCACATTATCCAACAAATACATACATATAGCTGGCTTACACACACAATTCTTGTACGAGACTCATTACATATTTTAGAATAGGTATGGGATGAATTCCGTCCGAACGGATTCCTAACCAGCTCGACTACTACACCGTAAATCATCCAATCAAACATACACACAGGCGCACACACCATATAACATAAACTCATCACATAATTTCTCATAAACAATCATATACACGATAAACAATTCAAAAATACTCACATAGATACATATATTTCAAACATATGAATACACTCCTTATTACGAATTCAAATCTCTTATCTCTCACAGTCATCATATCTCTTCATTTATCATTCAATCATATTCATTTTAAGAATTTCTATCTAGAAGATTTTAATTCAGTATATTTACCAAATAAACATATTCGTTCGAAGAAGACTTAGATTATATTCATTCATCATCTCACTTAACCATCCCAACCTCTAAAAAATAATCGTATGTACGAAACGATAATAAACTTATTCATAGCTTATCATCATATACATATACAAATCACTACGTGTTCATACACTTACATGCATCAATACATACATGTAGCCATCAAACTCATCAAACTTTTCACTTTATATTATAGCATTATCCTAAAAAATTTCACTTAATATCATAGAAATGACAAAGGTCATACTTGTGATGGTCGACTAACTCAACTGTTCACGATCTCGAAGTTCTTCCTCAAATCCATCATTCAACTATCCTAACCATTTCAATTATTTTTACATATATGTATATTAATATATGTATATATATACATGTTTAAAACACAAAAAGAATGATTCAAGAAAAAATCGCATAAGTTACTTACCTGGCTTCACTAGCACTTCAGGTCGTAGTCACATCTATCAAAACAAACCGCGAAATGCCGTCATTAACACGACTTAAGAAATTCTCGACTAATTACGATAAAATCCTGGATCTTTTCGGTACAACCAAATCAAGTCCATTTTCTATACTTTCAGTTTCAATAATCTTAAAACATCGTTAAAAACTGTTCCAAACCACTAGTTCACTTAAATTCCCGGTTTACGTGTTTGTGGAAAATCTTCCAAAAACATGTTCATAAATGCTACGGAAGGGTCCCGAACCTTCTGAACCTACGCAGATTTAGCTAAACACTATCTTATCATCACATATGACTCATATCCTGTTAGGGTTGGTGCTTAGAGCGCTAATTTTCTTATGTATTTCCCTGTAAATACTAATGTAACATTTTATTATTAATACAATAAATAGTTTCTATTATATAACATCTCTTTATATATGGCAAAGACGTAATTGACATTAGAATGATTAGTTATGATACTGTTGCAAAAACGTCATCACAACTAACATTGAGTTGTATTATGACGTTGTCATTCTTAGATAGTTCCTAGTCAAGGTTTACAATACTTGGTCAGTATAGTAAACCTATTGAGACTGGTACATATCGTATACTGGAATCTTGGATTCCATTGGTTTCTCAATGAACCATGAGTCTTGAAGACTCGTATAGACGTGTAGGTGTTTATAGCGGATAAACATTAAACGACTCACCGAAGATTCTTAATAGATGCTACACCAACGTCAAAAAGAATCTTCTCAGGTTGAGTAGCATAATGATTCTTTGACTTGAGATACCACTATGGATATATGAGATATCCTCCACACTTTGATGGATGTCACGTCACCGATCTATTTAGGTCAGACCTCCGCTTGTCTATTGGTTATGGATTGATTCTCAGGATATCATGTGTGTGTCAAGATAGAATCCGTCAGCTCTGTATACATAGCATATGTATTTATTATGGAATTAGCAATTTGTTAAATCCATGGGCCTGTGGTACACTATAAAAGCGAGTTCTAAGTGTTATTAAGAGTTTTCTAATAGAAACGTCCACGTGATGACATCTATAGAGATTTGACGTTTATATCTATATCTGTGGAATAGTCCGGATACCTGTGATGGAATGATTATACGTATGCAATGACCTCGACATGTATGGTTCAATGAGTTTATCTGTGTTCGTCATAATTTACTGGTGGGTAGTTTATGGACACGAAATTGGATTTCGTGATGGATATGCCTGAACCTAGAGAGTCTCACTGATGAAATATACTCGTAGTGCACTAGGGAAACTTTTATGAATAATATTGATTATTTATAAATCGTTTAACGGTTAAACGAAACATACATGCAAATGGACATTTTGGCCATTTCCTAATTAATGTGTATTTCTATTTAATGTATGATTTTATTAAATACACATTAATTAAATGTCAAATTATGATATTTGACATATATCGTTAATATATATATTTGAGATATTTAAAGTAAATATAATAAATATATTTGAGATATTTATATTTAATTAATTAATTAATTAATTTTTAAATGATTAAAGTAATTAAAATATAAATATCTACAATTATGATAAAGTTTGGAAATGATTATTTAGTGTAAATTGTTGACTTTATATTAAAGAAAAAAGAAGTCAAATGGCATTTGACTTGTTAGATATTGGTTTTGAAAATTGAAAAAAATATCTGGTATTTCTTTCACACAAATTTCGGCCAAACCCTAGCATATTTAAAGCTTTGTTTTTCATTTGCTTCACACTTGTTCAAGACACCAAAAACCTATGACAAAAGTGTTGAGAGGAAAAAAAAAGAAACCAAGAAGAAAAATAAAGAATGCTTGGATTTAAGTAAGTTTTTCCAACTTTCAAATGTATATATGATGTATATTTAATTTTATATTGAATGGATATCATCCAAATTTGTTTTGTATAAATTTGGACCAAAATGCAAAAGATTCAAAGTTGGTGATGCATTCGGCAATTTTGGACTTTTATGGGATTTGAGTTGCAATTTATATTTTTGATGTGTAAGACATGTTTAAATCATTGTGGTATTTATTTGAAATCACTTAATTTATATTTGACAATTTAAGGACTAAAATGATTAAAAAAAAGTATTGGGGTCTCTCGGTAATTAAAACAAATATGATTTTTAGGTAAAAATAATTTCAGTTTTTAAGTATTGAATATTTAGAATAAATAAGCTTATTTTAATTGCCCATGAAAAATTATTGAAATTGGAAAATTTTAATTTTCTGCGTTCCGCTGCGTTACCCGGATTTGCCCCTAAAATCCCTACATATCAATCATTACGATCAAAAATATATTAATACACGGAAAATCCACTTTTACCAAAAACTAGCATAATCTATTGGATCTATCTAATTCATTCTGTTTTCACTCGGATTCTACCGAATGCTCATATTCAATATACTAATACTCAAACAATTCATTTTATATCATTACGCTACTCTACGAAATTACTGGATGCATCCGAACATTTAACGGAAAACTTGAAATTCGTGGATTTTTATCGGGTGGTATTACCGAGATTTCGAGGCCATATACAAACTCCAAACGATCCCAAGAACATGTTAGGATCGACATAATTCCAATTGGAGCTACCGTTCATCATGGGTCACTATTCATTCGAATAATCCTCCATCGTTTCACTTACAACCGAGCACAGATCAAAAAAATCGTCAATGTCATCTTGTAGTACTCTCCGAGAGCTTCGATTTAGCAGATGGCTCGGGCTATTAAATGAAACGACGAGCCGGGATCGAATAATCTATTACCACACGTCTCTCTCTTCCGTCGCCATTTCTGACATGTTGGGGCTGCCACCGGCCACCACAAGGTGGAGGTGGGCTGGCACAACCCCATGGTCGGTCGCCACAAGGCCGACGTGACCATGGATGGCCAAAACATGTTTGGGGACGTGGGGGGGTCGTGTGGTAGAGTGGTGAAGCTTATGCGTTTTTCGTAATTTCCTGAAACTTAGAGGTATATATAGAAAGGTTTCGAAAAATTACGTTTTGATCTCCGAAAATTGCAACTAGGTCCCTGCCATAGAATATTTTCGAAAATCCTCATTTTAGAAGCCCTTCTGATGTAAATTTGAAAAGTGTTCAATATGAAAGTTGTTTGTCTCAAAAAATGAGTCTGATGGTCCAAAAATCAGCTTAATCGGAGTTTGTTTGCTATATTTATAGCTGAGACAAGAAACATTTATGCTTATAACGATAAAAATAGAAATCGTGTAGCTGGTTATCGAAACCAAGCATTTTCCAACACAATGAAATTTCACTTAAAAATATTCCCACCTATTTTCCAACATATAAGGTATTATTTTCGAATATCATTCAGTTCCAAATTCTAAATTTCAATTTGGAAATCTTCCAGGACGTTTCCGAAAAATATTCAGGATATTACATTCTCCATTCTTATAAAAATTTCGTCCTCGAAATTTCACCGTCCTTACGTCTGATCATTCGAAACCGATCATACGTACATTACCATGTTATCCATATTTGGAAGTCACCTCACATTACACACTTTCAAAAATTACATATTCCATACACCAATACAAGCTATGCTATTTCAAAACAAAACGTATTAAAACATACATTTTACACCAACAACACATCAAACTTATCATCTCAATTCACACATATTCATAGAAACACACTCAAACCATTTCAAACTCATCCATCAACAGAAAATGAAAGTCGAACACGAATTCTATACATCCAATCACATACATTATCCGAAACGAGGAACATAACATATGTTCTTTACACGTAATACAATGCAGTATTAAAACGGAGTCTTAACCTTTATTTCGCATCATGTTATTCCATATCATATATATAAACGATGTCGCTATCAAAATTTACATACGTACATATCCCATCGCACATACAACTTTGTATGGCTGACTACATAACTTACATAACCATCACAATACTCAAAAGATATATGACTAATCATAAACTTACATATTCTTATAACGAGCATAATCTTTTATATCAACCAATACATTCATTGTCACAGTCAGAAGTGACCAATAATTTTAGTACTCTTATGATATTGATAGTCTGAAATCTGTCAATCTCTATCATTATTCAAAATAGAAAGCATAAAAAGACTTATTTCAAAAACCATTTCGAAAATACATTTGAAAAAACTCTTTTATTGTAAACAAAATCAGTTTCAAAATCCATTATCGTAAATCCACATCGAGCATCCATCATAACTCATTGGACGAAACATAAAAAAAACCCAATGCCCGAATCACATGCTCAGAACGGACAATAAACGAAACGATCCCCTATCGACAAAGGATCTGGTCGGCCCACTATAGTTGGGCAAAACTCTATACAAGCATCACAGAGGGTCAAAAATATAAAATCATCAAGCACCGTGACTGAAACATATCATATCGTATAATATCATAAAGAATGCCGAAATGCATCAAAATCAAAATGTAATTCTTTTGAAATCTTTTTTCCCCCAAAATATAAATGTGTATAAATCAAAAATAAATCTTTAATGTAAACTTTTCAAAAATATATATCGATTGTTCGTTGTTTAGTCGCATGCATAGACTAGACAGTGTACGAACCATGTCGACAGGGTAGTGGGCCAGCCATTTTTTGATGGTCTGGACCCCATAACAAGTGCCCCGGACAAGTCAGAATGAAACATATGCAAGCACCACGGAGGGTCAAAAATATAAAATTATCAAGCACCGTGGCGGAAACATATTTTCGAGCGCTTCGACGGAAACAAGTTTTATAATTTAAAAAAAAATTAAAATCATTTCCGAGCATCGAGGCGAAAACATAATATCAAGCACCCCGACGGAAACATATCAATAAATCTCAAAACATGAAAATGTGAATCAAGTGTCGATGCATAAATATTTTATTTATTCTTTACAATAAAAATCAAAACCTCCAAAAATCTTATTTCTTTCTTCTCTCATTTCCTTTCTATTTTCAAAACACTTCTATGCCAAAAATTAAATACCAAGTTTTCAAATATGTGTCAAAATATCCGTTCATATTTCAGACTATCAACATCATAGAATTATTCGTACCTCAAAACACCTGGAATTCACATTACTTACTTATATATATATATACCTATATAACCACATATTTTTAACTTAATATTCCTACACCACACACACACACACACACACCACACACACACACACACACACACACACATCATATACCATAAATCAATTAACAAACATAAGACCTATATAGTCTATACGTAGTAGAAAACTTACTAAGATGAGCGGATAACTTGTAGCTGTAGTCACCAACACCTAAACCTTTACTATGATACCACAACTGTAACACCCCGCCAGAGGCAGGATACTACCGGCAGGTGACAAGATTGATCCATCTCCATAAATCTGTAACGACCGGTAGTTTAGCTACTATTACGTTGAAGCACTATGGTATTGCTGGACGAAGTAAACATAAAATAAATTATGTTGAGACTCAAATGTACTCATGAGATGATTTTGAGAACGATCGGTTAATCCTTCGAAATCCCGGGACGAGACTGTACCGTATTGCCATTGGACAGTCCATAGTATTTTGGGCATAACTTTTTCGTAAAATCTACGATTTTTATGAATTTTATATCATCAGAAAGCTGGAACAGAGACCTACAACTTCTGAGTTAAACAGTTTCACAAATTCGGATTAGAACTGGGTCAAAAACGCAAGTTAAAATCTGGATGAATAGTAATTTCGGACCCAAATGATAAAATCTCCATATTTCTCCATTTCTCTACAAACTTCTACATTGTTCTTTGTGTCAATTAAGTCCCACTATATAAAGGGACTACTATTCATCAATACCAAAAAAAGGAGAAGCAAAATAGAAAAGAAGGGTGAGGAATTCGAGAGAAAAAGAGAGGGAAAGAGAAGAAGGAGATGAAAGAAGGAGAAGGAAAAGAAGAGGAAGAAGAAAGGAAAGAAGAAGAAACGAAAAGAAGAACCAAAGAAGAAAGATAGAAGAAACCATGGAGGGTGGAGAAGATTCAACAAGTGAGGTAAAAAGACTTGACCCATAAACTTGATTTTAATTTTCATAAACTATGATGATAGAATTGAGGTGTTGGATGATAACTAAGTATAAATAATTGAGTTGTGATGATGATTGAGATAAAATTGTGAGATTAAATTATGGATTGAAGTTATTAAGTATTGGAGTTTGAATCTTTTATGAGGTATTTGAATGGATTAAATGTTAGGTATTGATGAATTAATGATTTGAATTATGTAGTATTGTATGTTATATGATGTTTGGAGTAATGATTTTGGTATGGGGTTGTTTGAGATTGTGTGGGATTGAATTTGGGGGAGGTTGAATTCAGTGAAGGCAGATTCTGCTCCTGGGAAACGCAGCACGTCGCGACGCCGGCAAGGCAAAAAAGAGAAAAAAATCCAGCATTAGCGTGTTAGGATATGCACTATACCCAACTTGTGGATAGGCTATATGTACATGTATTTGTAATATTTTCATTAATTAATAAAATGACAATCTTTATTATACGTGTCTTACATAACTTATATGAATTATCAACACTGTAATAAAACCCTTGGAGTAATAAGACGATGGCTTCCACGCCTTATAAGAATCATTACTCTTAAATGTTGCTAATCATAGTTTTGTGAATAATCTGGGCTTTCACAAAGCGGAGAGACTAGCATGATGATACGATCCGCCCTTAAGTGGGGTAGCTGATCTCATAGGCTACTAGAGGAGATCCGTCCGCTTGGTATATTACATGGATGCATGAGTTGCTCATGTCCATCGAACTGACCGCCGAAAGTTTTCATATGGAGTGTTTATCCCATGTGTCTGTGAGAACTTTCATGTATCGATTATATGACTAGTCCTTAGACTTGAGGTCTTTATAATCTTATGTGTGGATTAAATAACTTTGACATTCTCCTTCTCCGGTTCAAAAGATCTGGTCATAAAGGTATGATTGGGTCATTTGTTGAAACACATGAAGTTTGTAAAGATACAACAGAGAATCACCACTCTCTCGGATAATATTTTCTTATAAGAGTAGTATTCCAGTTCGCGGGTTGATATGTGTGATCAGTGTTTGAGACTGTGGCCACAGTGGAAGAATCATGTGAGATTCTTGGGTTAGCATGATTCATGACACTATCGACATCATACCTTTGACCATATGGGTAGACATTTTCCATACCCTAGGTCAATAGGTGGGGATACAGTGAGGCGATGGACCGTATCATATGTAATTCGCATACAGAATGGGTATATATATATTTCCTTCTCATTTGGGGCTTTGGCATGTTGCTAGATGTCAACATTGGTCATCGAAATCGAACGACCATCTGATCGGAGGATAATTTATGTTCGATTAAATTATCACGATTCATTTCATGTCCAACTTGAGGGGAACCCAAAAGGTCACACACAACAAATTCGAAATCAATGGTCAACAGTGCACATTACAAATATAACAGCATATATGATTGCTGTAGGAATTATTCATAAATGGTTCAATGTGTTTAATTATTGAACAGATCATTTATGAGGTTCTATAGTGGTTTAGGGATTGGTGAATGATGATAAGGGCACTTTGGGAATTGGAATAAAATAAATTACTATTCACGTGAATAGAAACATGAATAGTAATTTTTTTTAAAATTTTTTTTAAATTCAAATTCGGCCCAAACTCTTATTAAGGTTTTATAATCTCATTAAACCACTAAATTAAGATCCAATGACTAAGATTAAATTAGCTTTTATCCCACATCGGATTCTTAATTAATTTTGTTATCTTTGGAGCACTATATAAACCCAAAGAATTCTTCACAAATTTTTGCACCAAACCTTTCATATCTTGGGTTTATATAAGTGAGCAACTCAAAAGTTTAAGAGTAAGCCAATGATTTTGAGGATCCTTAAGTCTAATTAACTAGAGGAACCTCGAGTTAAAAGTTTTGAGGTATTTGCCTAGGCTAGCACCAATGGCAAAATACCCGTGCACTCAAGGCGTAGTCTTGCCGTTGAGTTTTGGCTTTGGTGTGTGCATCTTTGGAGGCCACACACTTGGGTGGCTCTTTGGAACGTGGAAGAGCTTGCTGAGTTCGAGAAAAGCTTGTAGATTGGAGGGAGGACTGGAGGAGTCTACGGTTCAAGTAAGTCTTTTTCTTTCTTTATTTTATTTAGAGTTCTTTTGATACTTAGCATGTTTAGGTTTATGTTCTTTGCATGTTTTATGAGTTTTATGCGTAGAATATATAGTAACATGCCTAGTCTTGTAGAATAATAAAAACAAATGGGTCTTGGGCATATGGAAAGCGGTATAATAATTTTAATTTTCCGCTGCACACTCGCGGCCGCTTCCCAACAGTGGTATCAGCGCGCCGTTTTTGTTTTGATTAGTTCTTTCTCATTTGAACTTGAAATTGGGTGTTTTAAAGCTCGTTGGAAAGCTAACACCCTGAACTTAATTTTAGGCATAAGTTTGGCATGATTTGGTTAAGATTTGAATTGTGAAAGTGCATTTAATGTTCACAAGTCTGCAGAAAAATGTGAATAGTAAATTTATTTGAATAAAATAAAATGCAATATCATAGTTAAATATTAATCAAAGTTATTTAATGCCTAAAATAATTCCATCATATTAAAAGTCATATGCTTGATGATTCTATGTATGATTAGAATTGGCATGGTTATTTGAGGGTGCAAGCATCTAGAGACTTTCTAAGAAATAGAGAGTGTATTGCTTATCCCTTAGCTAAGTAATTATTCCGTGATGAACTTAGAGATTTATTACCTTTAAGGCTAATAAATATAAATCACTTGTTTATAATAAAAGACATTATAAAAGATACAAGTGGGTTTGGACCAAGGGGTTAATAAAACTTTCCAAACTAAAGTTAATTTAACCAAAGATATTACTAGAGTTAGATAATGATTTGGTGTTTTCCTTCACTCACTACCTTTTTATAGCCAAAAGGAAAAGCTGTGAAGACATCTAGATAATCATTTACTTAAAGCTTACCTTAAAGCATATTTAAAGTGTTAGACTAATTTGGGGGATCTATTGTTTATTCCTGTCACCAAGGCAATAAGAGCCTAAGAGGTAAGGGTATTTAAGAGAGTTCACTCCACCCTCCATATGGGGAATTTTCAATGGAGGAATCCATTTGACAGTTATTCACTCAAACTTTCTAAAATCCTCAATAATCATTTAAGTCTAAAATTTGCCTCCCATTGTAAATTTTAGACCCAAAGGGCTTAAACCGTATTGGCAGGACTAGGCTTTACCAGACTGACCAATACCAATTTGTCCATAAATCGTCCTATTGATAACGGTTTGACTTTTCTGAGTCATAAGACGCAGCGACCCTTAGGCGTGGTCTTATAACTTACTGGCAAAGATTGGGTGTCCATAAGGACTAGCATAATTTATGGCATGTTTGATTGCCCAACCCAATGATCAAGGAATTGTGATTTATATCATAAATTGGTTGGGAACCTACCTAATTATCGTATTTTATAACGACCGGCCCTAGTCGGAGTTATGAAATGATGATAATGAGATCCTTGCCCACAAGAAATCCATCATATTGGGGTTAATGCGATTTGCTTAAAATTTTAAAACAATTGAGTGGGAGCAACTTCATAATATTAAAAGCCAATGTTATTATGAAACATTAATGAAAACATATTCCTAATTTTAACATTTTCTCTTAACAGATGGGTTAAAATATTTCACAAACATTCAAATGGCAAACAGAGTATCACTTCGTTCCATCCTTGATGAGAATAAGGTCAAAGGGGACAACTACAATGACTTGTTTAGAAACCTTAAAATTATCTTACGACAAGAAAAGATTTTCTATGTTCTTGAAAGACCATTTCCCCTTGAACCTGCAGAAGATGCTGACCAAGATACATTTGATGCTTGGAAGAAACACGTCGATGATGATGAGCAAACAGTTTGCATAATGTTTGGCTCTATGTCAGACGAACTTCAGAAAGCTCACGAAGATATGGATGCTCAAACCATCATCTTTCACTTAAAGGAGTTGTATGCAACTTCCGTTCATACCGTGAGATTCTAAGTGTCCTGTGACTTATTCCAAACAAGGTATAAGGAATGATCTGTTAGTGGAAATGTGCTTAAGATGATTGGCCACTGTAGGACACAGAAATCGGCGATGCTGTTCCAGGCTCGCGGCCTAGTTGTGAGTACGGAATAGCTCGCGGGGAACTAAACCGGAGAAATAACATGGAGTCGCCACCCGGTGTGAACCGGGACAAAGATTTAAGGCCGCACTCACCCCTCGCAAGGGAATACCTCAAACCGTTGGGTTCAGAATGGTCCCTTACTTTTGTCACTTGTAATGATGTGATTTGTGCAATAAACTAACCGAATCTACTCAACATGCTCAAGAACAACCTATATCTAGTTCATGTTCATCAAGATAAATCCTATGTCTAAGTTTGCATACTTTGAAAGTAAGTCATCATAGCACTCGAAACCACGTGGCAATCTCATGAACATATTTCAATTATATAATGCGAAATGTAAACAATTACATAAACTTAATGAAAATTCCAAACGCAAAACGAATAACTAATCATGCTTAAAACTAAACAACTAAATCATGCTTAAATTTAAATAACATACTAGACTAAATCTTGCTTACAAAAATAAATAACGTACTAGCAACCTAATCTTGCTCAAATACACGGTTGAATGAAATGAAATACGTGTGTCTCTTAAGTAGTACGTGGCATTGTATCCCGAGTGCAAACCACACTACCGTCCATTCGGATTCGGCTACGGAATTTACGTCCGGGTTTCCATCCGATATACCACAAAAGAGAACACGCATTCCGTTCATCCAGAATTCACATCATGCCTCAACAAACGACTCTCATGCGATAATATATTAAAATAAATAAAAGAAACGAAAGATAATAAGTAAAAAAGGGTGCCCTCAGGTCTAACCTCTTTTGTCGTCTCTCGAAAGCGCGTTACACGGCCGTCGGAAGGGTTGATATTCCACAACTTTCCTGGTTCACTAATCCAACGTTTTTCCTCGCTGTTTGGGCTGCTGTTTCACTCCGTTTCGCTGTGGTTTTAAGGGTATTTTTTGGTCACTGCTTTTGGTAATTAAGCTACTATTTTGGGAGTAGTTTTGGTGGTCAGTTTGCGGTAATGCGGGGGAAGTGAAGGTGTGGCTTAGGGTGCAGTTTTGGGAGTAGTTTTTGAAAGATTTACAGAGTTGATTGAGGGCTGGTCAGGGACAGATTTGTGGAGTTGATTGAGGGAGATTTGCGTGAATATGGAGAGCTGTTGTGAGGGGGATTTGCGTGGATATGGAGGGCTGTTCAGTGAGGGGGTTATGCGTGAAGATGGACAGGTGTGTTAGTTGTGTGGGAGAGAGAATGAGTGCGTGAATATAGGCAGTCTGAGGGGTTCTTATTGTGCGTGAACATGGGCAGTGTGAAGGGAAATTGCGTGAGGTGAGGTCGTGAGGGCTAGTGAGGGCTGCTTTGAGGCTGGCTTTGTGTTGTTGTGGGGTTAGCAACGTGAGTGGGGGGCTTTGTGGCTAGTGGCCGAGTGTGTGTTGCGCGTGAAGAGGAAGTGAGGGGCTGAGTGGACTTGGCACTATTTGTGTGAGTGGGCTACGTGTGTGTGCGTTGAGTGTGTGCTTTGGTTCACGTGAAGTGAGTGTGAGTGGCTGTTAAGGGTTTTTGGTCTGTGTGAGCTAGGTAGCTATTTGCGTGAGGGTTTATTTGAGAGAGAGAGAGGGCCAAGGAGTGGGAAAAGGCTGTGGGTGCGTGAAGGTTCTTGGGACGCGAGGTCTAGGTGGCAATTTGCGTGAGGGGGCGATCTGCCTGGTGAGTTGCTCTCGGCTGAGTGTGGAGAGGGAGAAGATGCTTAGATTATTTTCTTTGTGTTTTCGTGAGAATGAGCTAGGGTCAGAAAGGTGAGGTTAAGGGTTCTTTTTATAGGCAAATGGATGGGTTTACCTTGTGTGAATAGGGAAAGAATTTGTGTATTAATGGAGATATCTTTTAATTAGGAATATCTTTTAATTTGATTTGATTTTTTCTCTTTTGATACGGATATGATTTGATTTGTATCTTTTAATTAGGGAATGTATTTTAAGTGGATTAGGAAAGTATTTGATGAGATTTCTTTAATTTAGGAAGGGGATTTATTTAATTTTGGAATGAGATTTAATTTAATTTAATTGGATTTAATTTAATTTAATTTGTGTTTTAAATATGTTTTAATTATTTGGATTGGGCTTGGGTGAAAAGGGGTTGGTGTATGGTTTGTGGGGTTTTGGGTTGAGGGTGTGTTTTAAAACGGAGGTCTAACAAGCGAACCCGAAACTACTCCAGCGAATTAAATCCAACAATGTGTCAATTCTTGACTATTCCCTTCCGACGTCTGTTTCCTGCGACTTTCACAACTAAAGAGGTAGTGTCTCCATACGAGACTCATCATCGGGACTTACATGTAAAAATGCAGTGCCTACAGCCACATTGAAAAATTGGCGAACCTCGGGTTCATCATGGATCATGAGATAGGTCACGATCTAATTCTTCAGTCCTTACCAAAAGAATTCTCTAACTGTATTATGCAGTTTCATCTGTCTGATAAAGAAGCTACTTTAGCAGAATTCCACGATAAAGCAAACAGAGAAGGACTTGAAACCGGAGCTTAAAACCTCCATCATGCTTACGGGTACAGACCTGAAGCCACGAGGCCCAAAGAAAAATAAGGGTAAGGCCAAGGCTCCAGATCACCTAATGCCCAATGGTAAGGTGGAGATGAAAAAGGGAAAGATGAAATGTTTATTTTGTGGAAAGAAGGGTCATTGGATGAAAGACTGCATATCCTTGAAATCCAATGAAGTTAGGGAAGCCCAAGAGGCCAGGAAGCCCAATGCTTCAGGTATGTTGTATATGATTGAACTATATTCTCAAAACTCTGAACCTTCTACTTGGGGTGCTTGACACCGGTTGTGGGACTCACTTGTGTAACAATGTGCAGGGGCTGAGAAACAGTAGGAGACTCCGTCATGGGGAGGTTGACTTACGCATGGGTAATGGAGGAAAACTGGTTGCATTGTGCGTGTGGAGTTATTCATTAGTTTTGCCGAATGGTTTTGTTTTAGACTTATAAGATTGTGTTTATGTACATTCTCTAGTAAAGAACATCATTTCAATTTCTTCTTTATGTAACAAAGGCTCTTCATGCCTAATAAGTTGTAATGAATGTTCTATTTATTTCAATGAAATAAAATATGGAGATGGTATTTTGAATAATGGTATCTATGTCTTATAAACTAACAAAGAATATTCAGCCTCTAATATATACAACGTTAACTCGAATAATATCAATGAATTACTTCTACGGCACAGTCGCTTAGGTCATATCAATGAAATAAGATTAACTAAGCTACATAACGATGAATATTTCAAACCCTTCAAATATAAACCTTATGGAACTTGTGAGTCTTGTTTACATGGTAAAATGACCAAATTACCCTTCAAAGGTAAATGATGGCGTACATTGGAGACATTAGAACTCATACACTCTGATGTATGCGGACCAATGTCAATCACCGCTAGAGGTGGATTCTCCTACTTCATTACCTTTATCGATGATCATTCGCGATATGGGTATGTGTACCTTATGCGGTACAAATCTGAAGCCTTCGAGAAATTCAAAGACTTCAAGGCTAAAGTAGAAAACCAGCTTAATAAAAGTATTAAGTCACTAAGGTCTGACCCAGGTGGTTAATACTTAAGCAACGAATTTCAAGATTACTTGAGAGAAAATGGCATTGTTCCCAATGGACTCCTCCGGGAACTCCACAGCATAATGGGGTCTCCGAAAGGAGAAATCAGACATTATTAGATATGGTCCGATCAATGATGCCAGACACGGATCTACCTCTTTCATTTTGTTGTCTTGCTTTAGAAACTGCAACACTACTACTAAACCAAGTTCCTTCCAAGACTGTTAGTCAAACAACATATGAGTTATGGTATGGTAAACGTCCTAGTCTTAGTTATCTAAGACTTTGGGGATGTGACGCATATGTCAAGCTCACACAAACTAACAAATTGGATGATAGGGCAGTTAAATGTAAGTTTGTAGGATATGCCTTGAACTCAAGAGCATACGTGTTCTACGTCCCAAATGAACAAAGAACATTTGTCTCACGAAATGCTAAATTTCTAAAGATTGAATTCCTTCTCAAGAAATATAGTGGGAGTAGACTTGACCTCGATGAGGTACAAGAAGAATAAACTAACATAGAACTAAACCCCATGCCCCTCAAAAGGGCAGTGACGGAACAACCAGAAGGTTATGAACTCAGAAGGTCTGGTAGGGAAAGACATGAGCCTGAAAGATATGGTTTCCATATTGATGAGGAACATGATCAGGTCATTGATAATGACAATCCCACTAGTTATGACGAAGCAATGTGTGACATTGATTCAGTCAAGTGGCTTGAGGTCATGAAATCAGAAATAGACTCTATGTATTAAAATCAAGTCTGGGACTTGGTAGATGCACCTGAAGGGATAAAACCCATAGGCTGTATGTGGATTTACAAGTGTAAAACTGATGCAGAAGGCAACATCCAAACCTATAAGGCTAGGTTGGTGGCGAAAGGTTATAGACAAATCCAAGGAATTGACTATGACGAAACCTTATCGCCTGTTGCAATGATAAAATCCATTCGAATTTTACTGTCACTAGCTGCACATTTTGATTATGAGATTTGGCAAATGGATGTCAAAACAGTTTTCCTTAATGGGAACCTAGTAGAGGAAGTCTATATGACAAAACCTGAGGGGTTTGCATCTTAGAATGATCATAATAAAGTATGCAAGCTTAAACGATCCATTAATGGACTCAAGCAAGCCTCCAGAAGTTGGAATATACGATTTGATGAGACAATTAAAGAATTTGACTTCATCAAAAATATAGACGAGCCTTGCGTTTACAGGAAAAGTAGTGGGAGTGCTGTTGTATTTCTTGTATTATATGTCGATGACATATTAATCATCAGGAATGATATTCCTATGATGCAAGCCACCAAGCAATGGTTATCTCAGAATTTCTCCATGAAAGATTTGGGAGAAGCAGCATACATCCTCGGCATTAAGATCTACCGTAATATATCTAAGAGGTTGTTAGGACTTTGTCAATCTACGTACATAGATAAAGTTTTGAAAAGATTCAAAAATGAAAGATTCCAAAAAAAGTACTTTACCTACTTGTCATGTAATCAAATTATCTAAGGAGCAATGTCCACATACTCCCTCAGATAGAGAGCGTATGAGTAGGATCCCTTATGCTTCAGTAATAGGATCGATCATGTACGCCATGCTATGTACAAGACCTTATGTCTCTTATACTCTTAGCATAACGAGCAGGTATCAGGCAAATCCTGGTGAGCAACACTGGGCAGCTTTCAAAACAATCCTCAAGTATCTGAGAAGAACTAAGGATGTGTTTTTGACGTACGGAGATTGTTCTGAGATGAAAGTTATTGGTTACTGTGATGCAAGTTTTCAGATCGATAGGGATGACAGCAGATCGCAAACAGGATATCTGTTTACTTTGAATGGCAATGCTGTTAGTTGGAAAAACTCAAAGTAGTCAACTACAGCGGACTCCACCACTGAAGCCGAGTATATTGCAGCATTTGAGGCTGCTAAAGAAGCAGTCTCGATAAAGAAGTTCATCACGGAGCTGGAAGTGCTTCCCGCGATAAAGAATGGCGTCACGATGTACAGTGACAACACGGGCGCCATTGCTCAATCAAATGAACTAAGGTCCTACCAGAAATCCAAGCATGTACTCAGGCGATTTCATCTCATCAGGGAGATTGTTGAGAGAAAAGAAGTTATTATAGAGAAAATACCCACAGAAGATAATCTTGCAGATTCTCTGACTAAAGGGCTGACTTAACAAAAGCATGATAGGCACACCCGAGAGTATGGTGTCCAAATTCACACTAGTTGGCTATAGTGCAAGTGGGAGATTGTTAGGGATATGCTCTATACCCAACTTGTGGATGGGCTATATGTACATGTATTTGAATATTTTCATTAATTAATAAAATGGAAATCTTTATTATACGTGTCTTATATAACTTAAATGAATCATCAACACTGTAATAAAGCCCTTGGAGTAATAAGATGATGGCTTCCACGCCTTATGAGAATCATTACTCTTAAATGTTCATAGTCATAGTTTTGTGAATAATCTGGGCGTTCACAAAGCGGAGAGACTAGTATGATGATATGATCCGCCCTTAAGTGGGGTAGCCGATCTCATAGGCTACTAGCGGAGATCCATCCGCTTGGTGTATCACAAGGATGCATGAGTTGCTCGTGTCCATCGAACTGACCGCCGAAAGTTTCATATGGAGTGTTTATCCCATGTGTCTGTGAGAACTTTCATGAATCGATTATATGACTAGTCCCTAGACTTGAGGTCTTTACAATCTTATGTTTGGATCAAATAAATTTGACATTCTCCTTCCCCGGTTCAAAAGATCCGGTCATAAGGGTATGATTGGGTCATTTGTTGAAACACATGAAGTTTGTAAAGATACAACAGATAATCGCCACTCTCTCGGATAATATTTTTCTTATAAGAGTAGTATTCCAGTTCGCGGGTTGATATGTGTATCAGTGTTTGAGACTGTGGCTACAACAGAAGAATCATGTGAGATTCTTGGGTTAGCACGATTCATGACACTATCAACATCATACCTTTGACCATATGGGTAGACACTTTCTGTACCCTAGGTCAATTGGTGGGGATACAGTGAGGCGAGGGACCGTATCATATGTAATTCGCATACATAATGGGTATATATATATCTTTCCTTCTCATTTGGGGGCCTTGGCATGTTGCTAGATGTCAACCTTGGTCATTGAAATCGAACGACCATCTGATCGGAGGATAATTTATGTTTGATTAAATTATCACGATTCATTTCATGTCCAACTTGAGGGGAACCCAAAAGGTCACACACAACAAAGTCGAAATCAATGGTTAACAATGCACAATATAAATATAACAACATATATGGTTGCTGTAAGAATTGTTCATAAATGGTTCAATGTGTTTAATTATTGAACAGATCATTTATGAGGTTCCATAGTGGCTTAGGGATTGGTGAATGACGATAGGGGTACTTTGGGAATTGGAATTAAAAAAAGTACTATTCACGTGAATAGTAAAAAAAATTTATGTTATTTGTTTTGAATTCCAATTCGGCCCAAACTCTTTTTAGGGTTTTATAATCTCATTAAACCACTAAATTAAGATCCAATGGCTAATATTAAATTAGCTTTTATCCCACATCAGATTCTTAATTAATTTTGTTGTCTTTGGAGCACTATATAAACCCAAAGAATTCTTCACAAATTTCTATACTAAACCTTTCATATCTTGGGTTTATATAAGTGAGCAACTCTAAAGTTTAAGATTAAGCCACTGATTTTGAGGATCCTTAAGTATAATTGACTAGAGGAACCTCGAGTTAAAAGTTTTGAGGTATTTGCCTGGGCTAGCGCCAAGAGCAAAATACCCGTGCACTCAATGCGTAGTCTTGCTGTTGAGTTTTGGCTTTGGTGTGTGCATCTTTGGAGGCCACACACTTGGGTGGCTCTTTGGAACATGGAAGAGCTTGCTGAGTTCGAGAAAAACTTGTAGATTGGAGGGAGGACTGGAGGAGTCTACGGTTCAAGTTAGTCTTTTTCTTTCTTTATTTTATTTAGAGTTCTTATGATAGTTAGCATGTTTAGGTTTATGCTCTTTCCATGTTTTATGAGTTTTATGCTTTGAATATATAGTAACATGCCTAGGCTTGTAGAATAATAAAAACAAATGGGTCTTGGGCAAAGGGAAAGCGGCATAATAATTTTAATTTTCCGCTACACACTCGCGGCCGCTTCCCAACATAGCGCGTCACAACGCGCATGAGGCTTGCGACGCGACGAGATGACCAAAAATAGAATTTTCCTTTAGGATGCGACGTGAATACCAGAATTTTTAAGTCATCCCAACTCTACCCTAGCGTATCAGAGACCACCCTTAAGGTCTCATATTAGTTCACATACAAACATCACGTACTTGAATTAAGAAGTTTAACCTAGTTGCAAAACT
>SKCR01002234.1:0-27921 GCA_019454045.1 Zanthoxylum bungeanum | reverse complement strand
ACTTGCCACGTGTAAAAGCCACACTTTTATATACTCGTCGACAGCTAGGAAAGTTGTGCTTCCTTCGCAAAGAAGTGAATGTAACCCAATCAATGGACTCACTAGTCACTTTCTATAAGCAGGTTTAATTAATTTAGGGTTTTACACAAACTTGATGATTAAATAAAATAATTGGATTCCCATGAATCTGAAGATCCAGCTGTTGGACCACGAGGAAAGGGAAAGCACTTTTAAGAGAGACAATTATACAATTGGATTTGGACTGAAGAAGGGAAGGGAAATTAAATGCAACCTTGAAGAAGGGAAGAGAGAGGAATTGCAAAATGTAATAAATTATAAAACTTGGTTATTATTTAATTACTTCATGTCAATTGAGTGGGGGTGGACAAGTTGAAATGGAAGGGAAATACTAAAAAAACAGGCATAGTATGTGACAATAATAATGGCATTGGCACGAGTAATGAGTGAATAATTTAGGCATGAAAAATAAACATGGACCCAAGCTACACGCACTCTCCATTTACCACTATGCAAGGACCCAAGATATACACACTCATTTACTTACTAAGCAACAAGTACTATTTTACTAATTTTGCTTTTCCCGATAACATTCAATTTTTTACCCAAATACAAAATAACAAAAGAGAGAGACTCCCATCCACCGGTTTTCTTTTCTTGAGCCCAACAAAAAGAACAAAAGCTGCTGCTGCTGCTGCATCACTTTATTTTCCCCCTAATTCTATTCCCAAAAAACCCTTCATAATCTACTACATTGGCATCATTATCACATTTTTTTCCTTCTTAAGAAAACTTATCAAATATAGCTATGTATGCTGCTACTAAAAAGCTGTTCCTATTAGCAAAACTATCATCATTATCATATCCCCATCATTTTTATTTATTGAATTTCTTCTTCTAATCTTGAATCTTCCTTCTCCTTTTTCAAAAACTACCAGAAAAATAAACACAATTAGTAAAAAACCCATTGGTGAAATTGATCAATAAGTCCACTCCTGAGGTAACCGGATCTCATGATTCATCGTTGTTTGCTGCGGCCTGATATTGCGCTTCTGATATGAAACCCCATTACTATTTCGATACCTCAAAGCAGCTGCTGCATCTGCAGAATCACCAAGAAAAGAAACAGAAATTAATACCCAGTTAATAAAAACAATCATATAATTAAAAAATTAAAATTAAAAATGTAACGGGGGGCTTGTAGTTACCACTTTCTGGGACGTAACCCCCAAAACGAGGATGAATCGGAGCGCCCTTGTCATCAAAATTCAGGTTCAAGGCCTGCACCACTTTGGCCGGAAGCAAAACAGTAGAACATCCTGCTATTATAAAACAAAAATCAGATCTCTGAAAAAAAAACAGAGCAACTGATTTGAAATTTAAAAAATAAATTAGACAAAGTGAAAATATATTTAGTTATTCACCTGACTTCTTGCGAGGCTCAGGGGGCGTGTTGATTCGGCGAGGCAAGAAAACGCCAGTTCCAGAACATTCTCTTTTGGCAACCGGAGCTCCGAGAAACACAGCCCGCATACCCGACCCGTTCTGTTGCTGCTGGGTCTGCGGCTGCTGTGTTGTACGTTGCAGAGTCGGCCATGCAGAGGGCGACAAACCAAGAGGCCGTCCATTGTTTGTATTATTATTACTTCTCATCTCTCTATTCATTCCACCCACTTGATAGAGTCCATTGGGCTTGCTCTCTGTCTGTGGTTCTCCCCAAACAGACGAACCCTGTTGCTTCATCATCTGCTGTTGCTTCAGTTTCTGAAACTGTGTGACAAAACAAAAAGAATTGAGCCAAAAGACAAATATGAGAAGCTGGAGAGAATTTAATTGCCATGTCGTTTATTGGAGGTTCTCACTTGTGTAGCCAGTAACTTCTGGCGAGAAAGCGACTGCCGGTGGTGAGAGAAAATAGTACCAGCAGCATCAACGAGATTTGGTTGATGATTCTTTACGGGCAGTGAGATTGGAGATGGATTTCTTGGTGGACCCAATAGGCCTCTGTTGTGTTGATACCCGTATGATTCCTCGTTCACTCTCATCCTTGCTACTTCCCCTGCAGCCGCGTACAGCAGATCCCAAGTTCCCGGCGGGGAGGAAACCTGAGATTCACAGTTTGGGCTTCCTTTGCTTGAGCTCTGCCTGCAGCCACAACCTCTCCTGACCGTACAAAGCGTCGATTGCGGCGAGCCGGAAACAAACCGAGACTAAACAACAAACCAAACATGAGCAAATTCTTCAAATCGTAAGCAAACAGACAATTTAAAAGAGATTAGTACCTTAGTCGCAAATGCGTTGTCTTCAAGATTTGAGCGAGCTATTTGACGAGTCAAGCCCGCGATATAATCTTCCTCAT
Source organism: Zanthoxylum bungeanum (assembly GCA_019454045.1). Classification (NCBI taxonomy): domain Eukaryota; kingdom Viridiplantae; phylum Streptophyta; class Magnoliopsida; order Sapindales; family Rutaceae; genus Zanthoxylum; species Zanthoxylum bungeanum. The sequence goes on along the minus strand of SKCR01002234.1, from coordinate 25,544 downwards.
CGCTTTCAGTCTCGGTGGAGCCCACCACCGACTCGACCGGAGAGCTGAGATCCGAAGAAGAGTGGCCGAAAGCCCCGAACCCGTACGGGAACTCAAAGGGAAACAAAGATTTGGTTGCTTCAGTTTCCAAGTCAAAACCTTCCTTATTGTTGTTGGATTTCTTGAAATTGCTACCGGTCATGTCCATGAGTATGTCGTCGTCAGTAAGGAACTGAGGCGGCAGCCAAAACTCACCGTCGTGTAAACTCTCAGCCATGTTACAAAATATAGCACAAGATTTGAGAGGGGTTTTGATGACAAGACTAATGAGCTTTGCTGCTTCTTCAAGATTTAATAATAGTCGCCTCAGATGCTCAGTCCTATGGCCCAAGCCAAACTCTAAAAGAGAAAAAAAAAAAATTGAAGCTTGTGTGAGCGCTCTAGTTAGTTGTACAAGTTATAGAAAGCAAGAGGAGGAGAAAATGTTAGGGCAGTTTGTATTTGTAGAGGAAGAAAAATGTAATATTATATCTACTTTTCGCTCTCTCGAGAGGGAGTTGTGTGACACGCGCGGGGTTTACGAACGAGATCCGACGGTGGAGATTTGTGTGTCAGATTGGTGGGGGCCATGACGAGTTGCAGCCAGGTAAGAATTAGATATAGTGGAGTGGGGCCGAGTTAAGAAGCTAGACGGCTCAACGCATGTGGGGTGAGGGGGCTATGTATTTTTTTGATATATATATATATATTATATATATATATATATATATATATATATATATATTTTTTTTTAAATTTTTAGCTTTTTGAAGGGTGAGTGAGTGGGAGGAGGTGGTGACTTAGTGGCTAAACAAAATCTCACGCGACGTGGGGCTGTGTGGGCCCCACTCACTCTTTTCTCTCATTGGCAATCCACTTGGCATTTCAGGGACGCTATCCTTTGCATGTAAGTAAATAATTAATTACTATTTTATTTTCAATTTTCAAAAACTTTTAAAGACATATTTGCCATTAGGATTTTCATGTATTTACCTGGTTCCCGTTCAAAACAGTGATAGGCTAATAATCAATGCCAAACTGACCTAATTTCTATAAAAGAAGGAAATGTACACATCCATTTTCAGCTAATGCCCCGAGGCAATATCGGCTTTGGAGGTTTGGGGCAGAATATTTTTTTTTTTTTTTTTTTTTACAAGCAATGACAACTGTGGGCACTCTCTAATCAAATATCTCAATGGAAAAATATAAAATAAAGAAAAATTACAATCGTAGTAATATTTATAGGCGTTTCTTCTTATGTGAAACGTCGTTTTACGTTTGCGAAAAGACGAACATGTTTTAAACCGACATCTGCATTTTGCAGTCTAGTACTACGACAATTTATGTTGGAATTATGTTACTATCTTTTTTGTATAGGGTCTTGTATATTTCAGTGAGTCCATAATTTTACCTATTACGGATGTCATGGTAAACATGCCAAACAAAATGAACAATGCACTAATTTTTTTTGGTAACCAGATATTCGAGCCCTTAATTAATTTTTGAGATTTGTGTCTCGTATTTTCAGAAATCTCTCATCACAAATCGATGTAAGTCGTTAATTTTTTATACAAAGGTCTTGAAACCTGAGAGAGAACAAACCACTCAAACTCAAAGTTTTTACCACTTAAGCAAATCATTGGGATTACCTGTAATATCCCTTGCTCGCAACACAAACACGAACATTTTGGTTGAGACTTCCTCGCGTTAGATGTATAGATATTGATTGAGAATTCGGATTGAGTCTAAAAATATTTGAGATTATTTTGCATTCATTTCACATTAGATTTCCCATTCCAATATGTTCGCGTTTGTGTTGCGTTCGTGTGGGCGTTCGCACGCAAGCCATCATTTGTGTTTGAGGAACGTTATTCTATCCGTTCGAACGAAGTTTTCTAGAGAACATTCGTTCGAGTCACGTTTGACAGGTCGTTGAAACGTAAGCCTCTAGAGGGCTGGCGTTCGAGTTACGTTTGACAAGCATTCAAACGCGACAACTTTTTTTAGACATAAAGTTCTGAATTTCAGCCCACTATATAAAAGCCCATGTAGAATTTTTCTTCAATTTTCTCTCATCTCCCCCTCGTGACTTTTGCTCTCTCAAAACACTTCATATCCTTCCTTAATCAAGCTAGATCTTGAGAGATTTGTACATTTTCAAGCTTTAGCGATAAACCCCGCTTCGCTCCTACAGATGATGACTCCAATGGGGATAGAGAATCGGCCCCGAAAAAATACATTGTAGTATTTATAGAGATGGCAATTTCGCCCACAAATCTGTAACCCGCAAAAATCTGCCCGCAATAGGTAGGATTTGGTAAATATTTAAACGAATTTGGTGCGGGTCTGGTAAATTAAAATAAAACCCACTGCGGGTTTGGTACGGGTTTAAGAATTAAGCAAAACCCGCGGATACCACCAGCGGGTATCCGCTATCCGTAAATTTAAATATTTATTTTATATCTTTTAGGGGGGAAAAAATCACTCATATAAACGGACTCACATTTTATAGTTAACTTTATCATTATCACGTCACCGATCTATTCATGATCAGACATCCGCCCATTCGTTGGGTGTGGACTGATGCTCATGATATCCAGTGCGTATCAATATAGGATCTGTCAGCCCTGTGTACATGGCATAGGCATCCTCACGTGTTTACGATCTAGTAAATCCATGGTCGTGGTATAACTTCGGAAATCAGTTCTGAGTGTTATTTAGAGATCGTAAATTGAAAGTCGACTATATTATACCGAACGGGTTTGACGTTTTTATCTATACTCCAGGTATAATATGGATAGTCTGTGACGGAAGGATTATACGTATGCAATGACCTCAGATTGTATAGTTTAGCGAGATTATATGTGGTCGTCATAATTCATAAGTGGGTGAATTATGGACACGAAATTGGATTTCGTGACGGATAAACCTAAACTTAGAGAGTCTCACAATATGAATTGTACTCATTGAGCACTTGAGCAACTCGATATGAATAATACAGATTATTCATAATACTTCATCGGATTAAATGAGTTAATTCGAATCGTTTAATCGGTTAAACGATAATATATGCATAAGGGCATTTTTGTCAACAATAATTAATATATATTTGTATTTGATACAAATTTGATTTGATACATCTTAATTATTTGTCAAATGAGATTTTGACACATGCCATTAATATATGTATTTGTTATTTAATGTAAATAAAATACATATATAATAATAATAATAATATTAATTAATTATTTAGATATTTAATTGTTAAATATTTGAATAATTAATTGATAAACTTTTTCATAATTGTTATGAAATATGTTTAATTATTATTTGAACACATGACATGTTTTTTATTAAGCTAAATGTGTGTGAATTTGATTGGCCACCAAAAAGCTTAATATAATTTAATTAGATTAAATTGTAAAAAATGACCATAATACCCTTAAATGACGGCAATGCAATTTTAAAAAGGGAAATTTTTTCTTCTTCCTTTATTCATCATCAATGGCCGACCAAAACACCATAAAAATGATCTCAATTTTGGTTTGAAGAAACCATGAAGAAATGAAGGAAAATCAAGAAAAAAAAGGCTAAGGATTTAGGAGATTTAAGGTAATACTTCAAAACCCTAAGATTGGAAATTTAGTTTCTTGTTTCTTGATGATTTAGAAAGGTTCTAAGGTTCCTTCAATTCTGAAAAATTGGGGCTTTTGGTTGTTGATGATGGATTGGAAGCTAATGAAGCATGTGTGAAGTGTATTGGATGAAATTAGTGTAATTAGTATCCAATTTATTCATTTGATGATATGTTATCATTCTAGAGTGTTATGACCACTCTTATATCACCTAGAATTATTCTTGGGTTGTTCATATGTGGTGACTTGATTTGGTGCTTTGATTAATTGATTTAATCTTGAAAAATTGGATTTAAAGCATGAAAAATCTTAATTTTCGGTTCTGGATCAGATATGTGCAAACTGAAAATTTTGTGATGGAAAATAATGTGTTATGAATGTATTGGATGTGTTTTGGGAGTTGGAAAAATTGCCGGAAAGTGTTTCGGAGTTGAAACAAGCGAAAATGGTGAAAAACAGCGTTACCAGGTGACTTTTGAGCCAAATGGGTGACGGCTGTCCAAATAGTGAGTTCGTCACTGTTCGGGCAGCCCATGAACTGTCCTAACACTATTGGGGCTGACCTGGGCAGCCTCCATAAGTGTCGGGTTGTCGGTTCGGTCAAAAATATGTTTTGCGTCATTTTGCGGAAAAATATTTTTCGTAAAAGTTTCGCGACGTTTCATACATATTTATGTCGCTATTTGATATCGAATAAATAGGTTTAGGTGAAATATGAATAAATTATTCATATTAGATATTGAATAATTTATTCGGTAATTTGAAAAAGTTTTAAATTACGATTTCGCCTGAACCGCGTTTCCGCCGCGCCCATCGCCCAAAACCCCAACAGATTGAGCCAAAGACTTTGAAATGATAACTGGCCACCTTGTATGCAAACTTCGTTGGGCCTAATTTTTTTTTAGTTATGATCCAAAAGTGCCAAAACATGAATCTGATACCCCAACCGGCTTTTGTCCAAAAAGGTTACGCCTTATTTTTTCCCATTTGGATATTCTTAAACGTTCAAAGCCTATCCTAAAAACAACCATGATTACGGAGGGTCCAATTAATCATTTTTAAACAAAAGCATGGTCATCATACTAGGCTTAGTCATTTTTATAAATGGGCGGCCTTTATCTTTTAACGTTGGAACGGAACCAAAGTAGCCAAGGTTTACCCTTTGTAGTATAGGAGAGAACAAGCTTATATACCCTCATTGGTACATAAGTTAAGCCAACCTAGGACAAATATGAGATTTACCATGTATGGGGGAGAAATAAGATTGGAAGGATGTATGATGATTGAGCATCTCACGCATTTCATGCATTACATACATACATACGTCACACTAATATTTTTTGCAGCCATTGTATCAGTCTGTTGAGTTAGTCAAAGGTCAATCAATAAAAGTTAAGAATGGCCAGCAGTAACAGTACTTGCATAGACCAAATGGAAGATAAGTTAAACAAAATAACCGAACAACTACTAACTTTGACCACTGCTATGATCAACTAGATGACACCTCAGATGGTTAAGGCCGAAGCGAGTAATGAGAGGTGTGAGTATAATAAGCTCTACGACCAAATATGATATAAGATAAACAGTGGAAGAGGCTCATGAAGTGGAACATCGAAAGTTAACATCGTCCAAAAGTGACACTTCACCAACCTTGGAAGACCGATGTCCGAGATTTTGGATGAACTGAAGAGACAAAGCATGTTGAAGCCATTAGAACCCAAACATTTGCCAAACCCAGTGCTCTGCTATATGGACCTAAACCAATACTGTCATTTTCACCGGTCTCCAGGGCATGAGACGAACATATGTGTTCGCCTCAGGCATGAAATATAGAACCTGATTGATGCTGGAAAAAGACCAGATCTTGAAGAAGTCTCGGCCACACAGTAATTAGGTTCCAGATCATTGTATTTGTATCATTATTTTTTTGTCATGTAATGACTCTCTTTCTTAATAGTCAATGATGAAATAAAATGGATTTTATAAAATTTTCCGTCTCTTTATAAAAGATAAGCATGTCTAAATCGTATGGGTAAACCTGTATGAGAGACTTTTATGAATGTCTGTATGAGTAAATTGGTATATAAGTATATGTGTATATGAGTATATGTGTATATGTAACTCGAGGTTTAGGCATTTCGAAGAAGTTTGGATATAAGATTTTTTGTTTGCGTCAGGTACGTTCTGGGTATATATATGTAACTCGAATGTTAACCGTCTAGAAGGTATTTCGTATAAAGGATTTAGTGTTTGATTTGTTTTCAAGAAAAATATTCTTTTAACTTTTTGATTTGATGATATTTCAAACGTTTTGAGATATTATATTTTTGTTCAAAGTTTTAGATTCGTATCAGGAAGCTTATGAACTTTTTGGATCGAAATAAGGATGTAGTTTTTCGAAAGATATTATGTTTAACAAGGTTAAAATACAATACAAGGTTTAAATATTTTTCAGACAAATAACTATATGTGCATAAAGACATGTACATGGTTGCTAAATCAAACCGTAACCGAATCACAATTGAACCGTTGACTAACCTAACCGTTGTCCAATCTAACCATAAATCGCAACCGAAATGGATGGGTCCGTTTCGGTTAAGGTTATGCCAAAATTTCAATCGCCCAAACCGACAATTGGACCGGTTCGAACCATAACAATTATGATTTCGGTTCGAACCGTTAACCGTTACGATTATTTCTTTAATAATAATAAATTTTAAAATGTATAATTTGTCCCTCACAACAACTATATTTTGGGGGACATTATAGGCATCATAACAAATTAAAAAACATTATAAATAACCCAAAATATTTTTGTAAGTGGGTAATTTCTTTTCCTTGATTGGTGGGAAAAACGTCAAGGATTGTTCCAATCCTGGCTGTGATTGCAATGAATGTATTAGCGACACTGGTCTCAACTGTATATGTAGAGCATACATTTAGTATGGGCGGCAATATTCTTGATGACATAAGATCAATGTTGAAACTAGAGAAGTTAGAAGCTCAAATGTGTCTTGACAATTGGTGTATGGCGGAACGTCGTGAATATGAAAATCAGTTGGAAACTTTTTAAGATTTGTGTGATAAAACAGACACAATTGGAACCGAATGCTCGATAACCAGACCGCATTCCTCAGATGACGATGAATAAAATGTTAATGGGATAAATTATTAAAAATAAAATGTAACCGAACTACTTGAGCTTTGATTCATTTACGCCCCAAGATGATACGTAAGTAGCGTACGTGTAGGCACTGCATTTTTGCATATAAGTCCCTATAATGAGTCTCATTTAGAGGCACTACATTTTATGTCACGGAAGTCGCGGGAAACGGACGTCGGAAGGGGAAATTCAGAATAAGTATGTCATTAGGTTCATTTCACAAGTTCATTGTTTTCGTTCGTGCTGCGTTCGTGACCACGTTCGAACATCAAGCAGATTGCGGGCGTTCGAATCAGCCTTCGAACGGAGTCCGTATTTCTAATTTTGCTGCTAGCCTCACACCCAAGCCCAATTAGCACATCTCACCCAAGCTCAATCCAAAAAATAATTAAAACATTTAAAATACATGTCACAAATTAAATTAAATTAAAATTGAAATTAAATTAAAATTAAAACCAATTAAATTTAATTAAAACAAATTAAATTTAAAAATAAATCAAATCTAAATACCAAATTAAATTCCTAATCTAAATATATCCCTACCTAAATTAAACTAAATCATATCCAATTTAAAAATCGCCTACCAATTTAATATAATTCCCACAAAAAAAAATAAATATCCTTACCTAAACTATTCAAATCAAATACCACACATGCATCAATAATTGATTTTGTTTCCTTTCAAAAACCATGCAAACCCTAACTCATTCCCCCCTCTATAAAAACAGCACACAATTGCAACCCTAAGCCCTCTCTCGGATTCACAACCAAAAATAACCGAAACCTAACTAATATCTCATCAACCCTAAGGAGGAGAAGACTCACGGCAATCACTCAGCCGAATCCATAAAACCCTACACCCTCCTCACGCATAAACAACAACCTAGGCAAACCCTTTACCTCACTCACCTTCACGTTGAACCCCCCTCAACCTAAACAAACCCCTTCCCTATTGTCGTAACTCCTTCACGCACCATAAGCCCACGATCATTGTTTCACACTTCACCTTGTCCTCACCGCTTCAAACTCATCAAACCCAGCACGCCATCTGCCCCCTAGCAACCTCCACTCACCTCACATTCACGCTCAGCCCTCTAACACAAACTGCCTCAGCTCAGTCACAGAACCCACATCCCTCACACTGCTCTATTTGACGCATGAACACACCCCATCTCACTGCCAAACACGTTCACGCAGCAGCCTCTATTTGACGCATGAACCAGCCCTTCACAGCAGCCCATTCACAACGCAGAGCCCCTCACATAGCCTCAGCTTCACGCACCTTAACCACCTTCATTGCACGCCAAAAAAACCCACTGTCCAGCCCTCCTCACTGCATGCACACAGCCCTCACAAACCCCCACTGCCATCACCAAAAATCACCCTAAAACAGTGGCCAAAATCACTAAAATAGTAGCCTAAAACAGCAGCAAAACTGTAGCAAAACAGCAGCGAAACGGAGTGAAAATAGCGACCAAAACAGCAAAATAGCGAGCTAAGACATTAATCCAGTGAACCGGAAGAGTTACGGAGTGATAGCCCTTCCGACGGCCGTGAAACGCGAGTCCGAAAGTCGACATAAAAGTTTAGACCTGATGGTACTTTTCCTATTATTTTCATCTATCTTTTTTTAATTGTTTTATTCATTCTTATCGCATGTGAGTCGTTTATTGATGCATGTTGTGGCCCTTGGATAAAATGAAAAATGTGTCGCCTCTCGTGGTATATAGGATGGAAACCCTGACATAAATTTCATAGCCGATTCTGAATGGACGGTAGTATGATCTGTACTCGGGATACAACTCCACGTACCACTTGAGTAAACGGCGCATATTTTATTTTATGTTGTTTATTATTCGCTACTTGATTTCCGCATGTTATTTGTTTATGTAATGATGAGATAAAGCGCATGGGCTTAGTAAGTGCGATAAAATTTTCTCTATTTTGAGAGGTTAAAATCCTTTACCATTATGTTTTGCCGCGCTGGATAATGAATATTCGATTGGATGTGAGATATGTTCAATCGGATACACGAAGTCCGATATCATTGTCTTTACTTTTTATTTATGTATTGTGTTGTTTGCGCATGGGCTTAGTAAGTGCGATTAAAGGTCCTCTATTTTGAGAGGTTAAAATCCTTTACCACGATGCTTTGCTGCGCCGGATGATGTATTTTCGGTTGAATGTGAGATATGTTCAATCGGGTATACGAAGTCCGATATAATTGTCTTTATTTCTTATATGCATTGTGTTGTTTGCGCATGGGTTTAGTAAGTACGATTAAAGGTCCTCTATTTTGAGAGGTTAAAATCATTTACCACGATGCTTTGCCGCGCCTTTTAGCCCGTTATCATTTATTAGATGTCATCTATTTATCCGTTCATATATGTGTCATGTTGTTTACTGCATTTTGGAGGTCACTGCTGTAACCCCGTTCGAACGCGTTTCAGAACACCGCACCAACGCATGTCTTCTATCTGCTCCCGTTCGAACGCGTTATCAAAAGCTATACGAACGTGAACCTTCTATTTACCGTTCGAACGCGTTTACGAACGCTATTCGAACGCGCATGCATTTGTTTCCTGTGTCAGTTCGTTAGAACGCGTTTATGAACGCTACTCGAACGCAAACCTTCTGTTTACCATGATGCATGTTTACACGAACCATGATGCATGTTTACAAGGAATTTATCTACTTATGCTTCTACATTCACCTATTCAACATGTTCATGAAGTTGTATGCTTGCCGCATTTTAACTTACCTTTATCCATGCAAATTGGGACATAGATTATATGCAAATAGGTTGTATGCAAATATGAAAATGTGTTACATGTGAACTTAGATGAACTTTTGATTTATGCATGAGAAATAGAATACCCTTAGCAATGTATGTTGCTAGATTCGATTAAATTATTGCACAAATCACATCATTATAAGTGGCATAAGTAAGGGATCATTCCGAACCCAACATGTTTGAGGTCTTCCCTTGCGAGGTGTGAGTGCGACCTTAAATCTTTGTCCCGGTTCACACCGGGTGGCGACTCCATTATTCTCCGGTTTAGTTCCTCTGCGGGCTACTCCGTACTCCCAACCGGGCCGCGAACCCGGAACAACATACGTCGCCCAGTTTCTGTGTTCCCACAGTCTGGTGACTCCACTGGGGATAGAGAATCGGCCCCGAAATAATGTCTTGTAATAATTATGATTTGTGCTTTAGTTAACCGTGTCTACCGTGGGTTGAAAGGGGTTTAATCAAAGACACTTTTTAAGGCTAGGTAATAGTTTGGTGTCTTCCTTCACTCACTATCTTTCTAGAAGTTAAAGCTGTGAAGGCACCTAGATAATCATCTACTCGTAGCCTACTGTGATGGACTAATTTGTAGGACTCGTTGTTTATTTCTGTCACCAATCGATAAAAGCCTAAGAGGCTTGGGTACTTAAGAGAGCCTTGCTCCACCCTCCCTCTGGGGAATCTACAACGGGAAATCCATTTGACAGTCAGTCACACACCATAGCTCGTTGGCACGTACCTTAGTGTATAAAAAAAGGTGCGTTCACTTGGTCGCTCGAACCCTTGACTGGGGAGACCTAGTTGTGGGTAATCCTTCGTCAGCGAGAGCCTTTGTCCACACCCCCGTAAACCCGCATGTGAACCGTAGTCATAGAACTAATAAGAATTATTTACTTGTGCTTGTGTTTAGGAACATGGTCGTTTGGATCCATTCAGACCTTTTGTCATGAGGTATGGGCTTGTTGGGCCATTTAAACTGGGACAAGAACATATCTTATGATGATTGGGCCAAAAGCTTCTAAAACGCCAATGGGCCATTATATGTTTGTGTTTAGAAACATTATCATTTGGATACGGTTGGACTTCTTACCATGAGATGTGAACTTGTTGGGCCATTTAAACTGTGACGAGTTCACTCCAATGACAGTTAGCCCAAAAGCTTCTAAAATGATGATGGGCCGACTTGTGTGAAAATTTTAATAAGTTGATATATTTCTTGTATCGCATGCATCTCATTCACCTCATGCATACATGCACCATGTTAACCCTATTTTGTCTTGAAAGCCATCATAGATACCCGTTGGTTAGGGAAGATGGCTGACTTGTCAAAAGACCGAGCAGCCACCAAGAGTACCAGCAAAAGACCTAACCCAACGAGATAGGAAACTCATTCATGCATACATGCATACACATAACGTATTTTGCATTCATTTTTGTGTTTGTTTTGTTTTGTATTCACAGGTTTCAACGAAGAAAAAGAGAAAGCGTCAAATGCAAACCAATCAGAAGCAACAATAGTATAGTACATCAGTTTCAGTTTTGGGGATGAGTCCCAGGGCCGAGGCCCAAATCAGTTTCAGTTTTGGGGATGAGTCCCAGGGTCGAGGCCCACATCAATATCAGTATCAGTCCGAGGGCGAGGCCCACATCAGTATCAGTTGGGGCGAGGCCCATATCAGTATCAGCCTGGGGGCGAGGCCCATATCAGTATCAGCCTGGGGGCGAGGCCCATATCAGTATCAGCTTGGGGCGAGGCCCATATCAGTATCAGTTGGGGCGAGGCCCATATCAGTATCAGTTGGGGCGAAGCCCATATCAGTATCAGTCTGGGGGCGAGGCCCATATCAGTATCAGCTTGGGGCGAGGCCCATATCAGTATCAGTCTGGGGGCGAGGCCCATGTAAGTATCAGTTTAGGGGTTAGGCCCACATCCGCATCAGTTGGGGCGAGGCCCATATAAGTATCAGTCTGGGGGCGAGGCCCATATCAATATCAGTTGGGGCGATGCCCATATCAGTATCAGTCTGGGGGCGAGGCCCATATCAATATCAGCTTAGGGTGAGGCCCATATCAGTATCAGTCTGGGGGCGAGGCCCATGTCAGTATCAGTTAGGGCCGAGGCCCACTTCAGCATCAGTTTAGGGATGAGTCCCAGGGCCGATGCCTACATTAGTATCAGTTTGGGGATGAGTCCCAGGGCCGAGGCCCACATCAGTATTAGTTTGGGGATGAGTCCCGAGGGTCGAGGCCCACATCTGTATCAGTTTGGGGGCGAGGCCCATATCAGTATCATTTTGGGGGCGAGGCCCACATCAGTGTCAGTTTAGGGGCGAGGCCCACATCGATATCGGTTTGGGGGGCGAGGCCCACATCAACATCATGCATCCATACATACATGCATACATATCATATACATACAATATTTTATTCTGTATTCACAGGATTGTAGTGGCAAAGACCACCTCATCAAGTAACGGCTCAAAAATGAGCCACATTCTCGGACATCACGGTTCAGAAATGGACCGCTACCACAACAAATGCTGAAAATGGCACTCCAAAATGGAGCACACACAACAGATGCCAAAAATGGCGTTCCAAAATTGAGCACACACAGCAAAGGCCGAAAATGGCGTTCCAAAATGGAGCACACACAGCAAATGCCGAAAATGGCGCTCCAAAATGGAGCACACACAACAGATGCCGAAAATGGCGCTCCAAAATGGAGCACACACAACAGATGCCGAAAATGGCACAGCAAATGCCGAAAATGGCGCTCCAAAATGGAGTACACACAGCAAATGCCGAAAATGGCGTTCCAAAATGAAGCACACACAGCAAATGCCGAAAATGGCGCTCCAAAATGGAGCACACACAACAGATGCCGAAAATGGCGCTCCTAAATGGAGCACACACAACAGATGCCGAAAATGGCGCTCCAAAAAATGGATCACGGTTCGGGAATGAACCAGGGGTCGCAGCACCTCACCACCAAATCAACTCAACTCAACACATGGCAAGTCAAGTGGCAGCTGGCGAGCCAGGTAAGTAAAAATGCATTGCATAACTTTTATAGGATTGTCACTATTACACATTACACAAGTCTCATCAAAGTGAGGGCAACTGTAGGCACTGCATTTTGCATATAAGTCCCTATAATGAGTTTCATTTAGAGGCACTACCTTTTATGACACGGAAGTCGCGGGAAACGGACGTCGGAAGGGGAAATTCAGAATAAGTATGTCATCAGGTTCATTTCACAAGTTCACTATTTTCGTTCGTGTTGCGTTCGTGACCACGTTCGAACGTCAAGCAGATTGCGGGCGTTCGTGTAGCGTTCGAACGGAGTCGGTATTTCTGATTTTGCTGCTAGCCTCACACCCAAGCCCAATTAACCCATCTCACCCAAGCCCAATCCAAAAAATAATTAAAACATTTAAAATACATGTCACAAATTAAATTAAAATTAAAATTGAAATTAAATTAAATTAAAACCAATTTAATTTAATTAAAACAAATTAAATTTAAAATAAATCAAATCTAAATACCAAATTAAATTCCTAATCTAAATATATCCCTACCTAAATTAAACTAAATCATATCCAATTTAAAAATCACCTACCAATTTAATATAATTCCCACAAAAAAAAAATATATCATTGCCTAAACTATTCAAATCAAATACCACACATGCATCAATAATTGATTTTGTTTCCTTTCAAAAACCATGCAAATCCTAATTCATTCCCTCCCTTTATAAAAACAGCACACAATTGCAACCCTAAGCCCTCTCTCGGATTCACAACCAAAAATAACCGAAACCTAACTAATCTCTCATCAACCCTAAGGAGGAGAAGACTCACGACAATCACTCAGCCAAATCCATAAAACCTTACACCCTCCCCACGCATAAACAACAACCTAAGCAAACCCTTTTACCTCACTCACCTTCACGTTGAACCCCCTCAACCTAAACAAACCCCTTCCCTATTGCCGTAACTCTTTCACGCACCATAAGCCCACGATCATTGCTTCACACTTCACCTTGTCCTCACCGCTTCAAACTCATCAAACCCAGCACGCCATCTGCCCCCTAGCAACCTCCACTCACCTCACATTCACGCTCAGTCCTCTAACACAAACTGCCTCAGCTCAGTCACATAACCAACGCGAACCTTCTGTTTACCGTTCGAACGCGGATACGAACGCCGTACGAACGCCCACGGTAAACAGGCCATTTTCCATCACATCTCATGCATGGTTACTCGTTTTGTCATTTACCTTTTTTATTGTTCATGTTCTCGCAGTTAGTCATTTATTGTGTTTACAAGATCACATGTTCGTTTCCATGATGCATGTTTACACGGAAGTTATCTACTTATGCTTCTACATTCATCTATTCAACATGTTCATGAAGTTGTATGCTTGCCGCATTTTAACTTACCTTTATGCATGCAAATTGGGACATAGATTATATGCAAATAGGTTGTATGCAAATATGAAAATGTGTTACATGTGAACTTAGATGAACTTTTGATTTATGCATGAGAAATAGAATACCCTTAGGAATGTATGTTGCTAGATTCGATTAAATTATTGCACAAATCACATCATTACAAGTGGCATAAGTAAGAGACCATTCCGAACCCAACAGGTTTGAGGTTTTCCCTTGCTAGGGGTGAGTGCGGCCTTAAATCTTTGTCTCGGTTCACACCGGGTGGCGACTCCATTATTCTCCGGTTTAGTTCCTCCGCGGGCTACTCCGTACTCCCAACCGGGCCACGAGCCCGGAACAGCATGTGTCGCCCAGTTTCTGTGTTCCCATAGTATGTAAGTGTAAGCTCTTTTTTTTTTTTGCAAAACAATAAATAAATTATCAATATCTTTAGTAAATTTTTAATTTTTAATTATTTTTATAACAATTTAAATTAATTTATTTACTATTTAGTAAATCTTTAATTTTTTTTATTATTTTTATAATAATTTAATTTAATTTATTAAGAAAATCGGTTTCACACCTTAAACCGAATCGAACCGGACGATGCGGCCGGTTTAAGGTTCAGTTGCGGTTTGATTTCGACAGAACTACAACCGATCAAACCTTAAACCGAAAACATATACATGTAAATATGATTACTTATAATAAACTTGAAATTCATCCTTATTTCTCGTGACGTGAGTGGTGACTTGTTGAGTTTTATAACTCACTTCACTTCAGTTCGCTAGTTTTGCAGGTTGGTAGCTAGATCAGTGGGCCACCAAGTTTTGGATGCTTGAGCTCGAGACGAGGGATTACCCGAGTTGCAAGCATTTATTCTAATGTCATGGGAAATGTGTTTGTGTATAGAAGTTTGTTGTGTATTATGTCGTGCAATGCATGTTGGTTTATATATGTAAATGAATGTTTTAAGTTGTATAATTGTAGACACAAGCCCTTGCCTAATGAGATTTGATGTGATTTGGTTGGACCAAATATCATTTTGTTTATTATGATTGATACAAGTTATCAAAATGTTAAGGTTTGTCCTACCCGTTTCTTGTTGGTTTGCGGTTTAGGGAGATGAATTATCCATATCTTATGCTGATAATGTCATGTCTTTTGCGGGATGTTACATTACCTTTACCACCAATTAGAGAATTTAATTACCCAATAAAATTTGAAATCATCCTAGACGTACAATTTTACGTGTAAATTACATGTGGGAGTTGGTAATAAAAGTCTCATTTCTACCACCGCATGAGATGAGATTTCATTATTGATGAGAATTTACAATATTGCTCATAAAGTAATTAATTAATATTAATTTATAAATAATGAATAAAATATATTAATAATTAATAAATATTTAATAATTAATAAAAGAAAAAAATAATAATAATTAGTAATTTAATACATTAATAATTAATAAAAACTAAGTAATAAATTAATATATAATTCTAACAAAAGGCATTTGTTTTTGGGTATGTTGTTATTTATTATTTTACTTTGAATTAATTTTATAAGTTTTTCATGAATATTTTTATATTGGTTGTGTTTCATTATGTAAACTCTGATTATTAGCTCTTGTACAGTGACAGACAAGATTTCAAGTTCAATAAAAAATTTAAGCTTAAATTAAATAAAGTATATTAAATTTCATTGAAATTTATCCGAAAGAAAATTAAATATTTTAAAAGTTATTTATAATTAGAAATATATTTTCAAATTAGAGAGTAAGACAATAGAGAAACTCTAATGTGAATTAGAAACATTGTTTGAGAATTGATAGACTAATAAATGAGACATAAATATTTAGCATAAATAAATCAATTATCTCATTTAAATTATAAAATTAACTAGATTTGGATGATTTACAAGATGTCAAGATCAATATCTAAAATCTTATAAGATTTTTGTTATGATATAAAAGTATAATTAAAAATGTGTTCAATTAGTAGAAAATGCGAGCTCTATATTAATTATTAAAAAATGATAAAGTAGCAAAAGTGCGCGAAGCTGGATGACGTGGCAGAAATGCTGATTTTATGATTCGGCAGCTTAACTGTCTATCTGTCGTTGGTCAAACACCTGGCATCTTCCGTTTGTTTTAACGGCCGGTTTTCATTAGACGTCATTACGGCGTGTCTTTTTCCAACTTCAAACTGCCCTCACGCCGGCGTTGGACGGCGCATCTCTCTCTTTGTATCAGCTATGTGGACGCAACAATCATTTATAAAATTCAATTTAATCAACAATTATAGGCACAGAATAGCAGTTTCGTAAATAGGAGGCACGTGGTATCGACGTGCTTCAGAGCATAAAATTCTAATCTCCGTACATCTCATTCGACTAAAATCAAAATTCTGTACTCACATTGACAGCCGTCGATCATGTAGCATTAGAAGCGAAGATCGTATCGTGTGATTTCCTCACATCATTAGCGCGTGAGATTATGAAATTTCACGTGGGACGGCGTGCAGACAATGAACTTTCTCTTTTGAAATTGCAGCAAAAAATAATTAAAAAATAAAATCGACAATCTCAACTTTATTTCAGTCGTGCAAATGCAGGATACAGCCCAAATAGTTGCTTCTAGGGGAAGTAATTAAAATGTCAATTTCATATCTTTGACTAGAGCAGTAAAATGGGACGCATCCTAATTTTTTTTGACACTTAAATGAATCACTTAGGATTTAAATGAGTAGACACGGCCAACGGTTCGGTTCGGTTTCGATGACTCGGTCAACGATTCGATTTGGTTCCGATTGAAACCGAACCGAACGGTTTCCGGTTCCACATTATTGTGGAACCGAGAACCAAGAATTGAACCGGACCGGAACCGGACGGTTCCGGTCCGGTTACGGTTCCCATTCCGTTTTTTTTTTTTAAAAAAAAAATTTAATAAAATTTTTTAAAAAATAGAAAAAACTCTATACCAAAATGACACTTTAATCGTAATATTTTTTCAAACTATCACATCAATTTTATAGAATCTTTTTTATAAAATTCTTTTAACATATAATCATTTTTATAGCTAACTATTGGCTAGTACTTTCTTCATATAAGCGATGTGAGATATTTGTTACTTGGCTATTGTGTCTCACATCGCTTATATGAAGAAATCAATAACCAAGAGGTTGTTATAAAAATGATGTGGGTATTCATGTTTTAGTATTGAAATTTTAGATCTCACTATTATTTCTATAAAAATTATTATTAATTTTTTTTTAAAAAAAAATTGGATACGGTTTTAGAGTTCCAAGCCGTTGGGGGAACCCGGTTCCAACCGGAACCGTTGGAATCGTTCGGTTCCAGCGGTTCCAACTGATTCGATTAGGGCCAGAACCCTAACCGAACCGGTTAATTACGGTTCCGGTTCCGGAATCGGTTGGAACCGAAACTGTCCGGTTCCAACCGGTGCGGTTCCGGTTCGGAACCGGAATCGGTTGGAACCAGAACCTTGGCCGGGTCTATAAATGAGTGAACTTTCGAGTTAAACTAATTAAAATAAATTTTAAAATATAAACGATCATAAGTATAATAAAATCTTTATACATTAATAATGTTGAAATCATGAAATTTTATTAATTCAAATAGGTATTAATTAATCGATAAATTAATAATTTATCAATTTAAATGGTGATTTTTTGATTTAGCGAATATAAATTTAATTACATAAAAAAATCATTGTATATATATCACCATCTGGTCAATGAATGGTAGCGGAAAATCTGTCTAACATCTGGTCAATGAATGGTAGCGGAAAATGGTCATTTCTCGTGGCTTTATTCAGCTTTCTGTAGTCCATACATATTCTCCATTCAGTCACCGTTCTTGTTAGAATCAGCTCGTTCTTTTCATTCGTAACCACAGTAATTCCTTATTTCTTCGGCACACACTACATACGACTTACCCAACTACTGTTTGAGATGAGGTAAATGATGCCAGCATCCAACCATTTCATTATTTCTTTTTTTACGACTTCCTTCATGATTGGATTGAGTCTCTGTTGATGCTCCACTGTTGGGTTTGTACTCATCATTCATCAGAATCTTGTGCATGCAAAATGATGGACTAATGCCTCGAATGTCTGCTATACTCCAACCAATGGCTTTCTTGTGCTCTTGTAACACTCTCAGTAGCTTTTCTTCATGCTCCAATGTTAGCGAAGATGAAATAATAACAGGTAATTCAGAAGAGTTTGAAAGAAATGCATACCTGAGATGACTCGGAAGTAACTTCAGCTCCAACTGTGGTGGTTCTTCAATCGAGGGCTTGATTCGATCTTTCTTTGGCAGTTCCAAGCTTTCAACTGGTGGTGTCGCTTTGAATCGGAATGGTTTTTCAAGGTAGTTGATACATTCCAGGATTTCAGCATCTAGCTCGCTGTCAGTCATGTTGGTGATGCAAGCTTCAAGTGTATCTGTGGGATTTGGCTCAGTATTTTGAACGATACTATCAACAACATCAACTCTGAAGCATTCTTCTTCCTTTTCATTACTCGGGAATTTCATGGCTTTGAAAACATTAAAGGTCACTTCTTGGTCCTGCACTTTTATGGTCAGTTCTCATTTTTGCACATCAATCACAGTTTTACCTGTAGCCAAGAATGGTCTCCCAAGAATGATAAGTATTTCTTTGTCTTCTTCCATGTCAAGGATGATGAAATCTGCTGGGAGAATTAGTTTGTCTACTTTGACTAGCACATATTCAACAACACCTCTTGGAAATGCGAGTGTTCGGTCAGCAAGTTGCATTGAAACTGAGGTAGGCATTGCTTCTACAATCTGTAGTTTCCTGTAAATAGAAAAAGGCATCAAGTTAACACTGGCTCCTAAATCACATAAAGCCTTACCGATGTAATGTTCTCCAATGGTGCATGGACAGTGAAACTGCCAGGATCTTTCAACTTCGGGGGAAGTTTCCTCTGAATGATGGCGTTGCATTCTTCCGTTAATGCTATGTTTCGTAGTCTCCCAATCTCCATTTTCGTGAAAGAATGTCTTTCATGAATTTGACATAACTGGGCATTTCTTCCAAGGCTTCTGCAAATGGAATGTTGATGTGAAACTTTTTGAACACCTCCAGGAATCGAGCAAACTGATTGTCCAATTTTTTTTATGAAGTCGTTGAGGAAAAAGTGGAGGTGGAATGATCTGTTATTTTTCCTTTGCTTCTTTTTCCTCCATCTGTTGCTCTGCTTCTTCTTCTTGGGACACCTTGATTCCAACATCTTTGTTGATTTCAGTACCACTTTTCAAAGTAATGGCTTAACATTGCTCATTCCCTCGGTTCCTTGGATTGGGTTCCGTGTTGCTGGGAAGATTACCTGGTGGTCTGTAACTCTGAGCATTGGCCAGTTGTCCGATTTGATTCTCCAGTACTTTGATGGAAGCTGATTGGCTCTGAAAGATAGCATTGTACTTTTTTAACTGAGCCAGCACTTCTGCTATTCCTGGTTCATTTGCCTGCTATTGGCCTTTGTTCCGTTGCTGGAATCCAGGTGGTGGATTGTTCTTTTGCCCTGAATTGTTGCTCCATGAAAATTAGGATGATTCCTCCACCCTGGGTTGTAGGTGTTGGAATATGGATTGTTCCCCTGTCTGTTGAAATTGTTGACATAATTCACCGTCTCTTCAAGTTGGTTCGACTCTGGTGCTCCTCCATATGGTGAACTTGTGGATCCAGTAGTAAGAGTCTCCATGAATTTGCATATCTGATCTAACTTGGCGTTGACTGCTGTATTGGCTCCACTTTCATAAATTCATGCAATTCTTTGGATCATGCTCATTTCTGTTGGCCACAAGGAATTGTTGTTGGCCATTTCTTCGATTAGTTCACAGGCTTGATCTTCTCCTTTCGCCATTAAAGCTCCTCCAACAGCAGCATCGATTTTGGTTCTCATTATTCCAGAAAGTCCATTATAGAATGTTTGGACTTGAAGCCATTTTGGAATCTCATGGTGAGGACATTTTCGGAGCAAATCTTTGTACCTTTCCCAAGCTTCGTAAAGAGTTTCTGAGTCTTGTTGTACAAAGAATGTGATTTCATTCCTCAGTTTTCCAGTTCTGGCTGGTGGAAAGTACTTTGCAAGAAATTTGGTGGCTAAAGTGTTCCAAGTTGTGATAGAACCTGCTGGTAGTGAATGTAGCCAAGCTTTAGCTCTGTCCTTCAATGAGTATGGGAAAACACGCAATCTCATTGCTTCTTCAGCTTCTCGATTGTAATTGAAAGTGCCGCAAACTTCCAGGAAGTTGCTGATGTGGGCATTAGGATCTTCAGTTGCATTCCCCCCAAACTGAACTAACTGCTGAATCATCTGAATGCATGTTTTGATGTCACCCGTATTTGCTGGTAAGGGAGGAAGTACAATACAAGAAATGAGTCTGTCAACCACCGGAATGGTTCTGTCTCGAATAGGAATTGGTGGTGCAACCTCCAAAGGTTCAGGTTCCATGTTAACAATTACTTCTTGGCCTTCTCGCCTTTCCCTTCTCAACTGTCTGATGGTTCTTTCAATTTCTGGGTCCAAGCGGTCGAAGTTCAAAGCTTCTAGTTCGTCTCATGAAGTTTCTGAGAACCTGAAGCACAAGAAAACAACAACAATAAGTAAAGAAAATTAGATACAAGTAAAGGTATCTAACCTTAAAACTAATAGTGAAAGATAAATAAGTCCCCGGCAACGGTGCCAAAAACTTGACCGGCGTAAACACACATGTATAACACAAGCATACGTATCGTTCAAGCAGTATAAAAAGTATCGATCCCACGAGGACTTAATACCTAAGCTATTAATTTTATGAGGTCAAATGATTACTAGTATCTAACAGGTTGATTGATTGATTTGAAATGGTGACGATTCTAAATTTAAAAGCAAGTAAAAAAAATTGTCGAAAGTAGGTTTTAAGAAAATTCAATATTAAAAACTATATAGGGTTGTGATTTCTTCCAATATTATTTAAAGATGAAGTGGGTATCTTATAGTTGGGTAAAATATTGATTTATTAACCTAGAACACTAAATTATGTAAAAGCCTCTTCCGATGGTCAACTACAAATATCCAGTATAACCCAATTGAACCATGTGTCAATGTCAACCAAATTACATGAATTCATTAACATTAAGTTCCAATTAAGGCTACCATTGCCCGACAGGTATATTCCCATCCTGTAAGGAAATCTATTAAAAGGTTATCTATCCTCAAGGAAGATCGTGGGCTATTGAGTCTAAGGTCTTAAACTTAAAATCTCTATGTCTAGTTCATTTTAAGTTTACCTAGTCAATTTTATTAGTGGCCAGTTAATAAAAAGCATTAAGATTAAGACTCAATAAATAAATCTTTATATTACCCAAAATATAATCTAACCCATTATAAACCGGTGATATTGGAATTCATCACAACCCTAGATAACTAATTTAGTTACAACACATAACTAGGGCTAGTAAAATAAAAGACATAAAGTAAAAATGCCAAAGTAAAATGCGGTAAAGTAGAAATTGAAAAGTAAAATAAAATAAAATGAAATGCTAAGGTAAAATGAATTACTTTTACTATTTACTATTTTAGATATCTCCCATAAAATAATATATAAACTTGTGATAATATTACCAACCAGCCATATAGGCGGTAACCTGATTAAGTCAAATTAAGTCCACCAGCAATTAAGGCGGTAATATTTGTCCATAATCCAACCATAAAGGCGGAACCAAAATAAACCAGCCATAAAGACGGAACCAAAATTAAATTACCAACCGACCAATCTGGCGGTATCCTTGATTAGTCAGGTTTAAAACCAGATTAAAATGAATTACCAACCGACCAATATGGCGGTATCCTTTTTAAGTCAAAATTTAAATAGTGAATATATTATTTTTAAGGGGGATTAATCTAAATAGTAATAGTAAAAGAATTACCTTTCATGGTTGAATAGTAAAAACTGTAAAAATAAAGAAAGTAAATTACTATTATTACAGAACGTAATTAAAATTAAATTACAAAACTTAAATTAAAAGAAACTAGAGAGAAGACTCAAAGAAATGAGAGAGAATGATACAACAGAAACTGAAATCTCGAGCTCAATTTATAGGCGTGGATAGGCTTCGGGCGTCGCGACGCCAAGGGTTATAGCGTCGCGATGCTGGAACAATTAGGCGTGGCACGCTGAGGGCTTGACACGTGGCAATTCAGATAAGAAGATAAGGCGACACGTGGCGAGGCGGCTGAGTGCTCAATTATTATGCTGACGTGGCGAAAGGGAGTGTCGGCACCGTAGGATTACGACACGTGGCAAGGCGTGATTGGTTGATGATGACGTGGCGGTGAGGTGGCAAGTTGACTCGGTCAACTGATGATGTGGACGCTGATGTGGAGTGACACATGGCAATGGTGATTGTCGGTACTGTAGGATGATGACACGTGGCACGACGCACGTTAGCATATCGGCTGTGATGGTGAAACGTGGCACGGCGCACGTTAGCAGCTCTGGTGCATGTTAGGCGTCGCGATGCCAAGGGCTTGCGCGTCGCGACCCGCCTAAATTACCAAAATGCCCATTTTTCTAATTTTCACTGTTTTGCTCCAAATCACCTCCATAATGTCCTGAAACTTTATTTATCTACAAAATAACACAAAACACATCAAAATATTCACAAAACTCAAGAAACTATACAAAATATTAGGTTAAATGAGTGGGAAATAGTGATAGAATTACCAATTATCAACGCACTAGAATATGTCTCGTAAATGCACATGGAAACACGTGATTTCGTCATAACAGCTGGGGTGTTACACTTTCCTAGTCAAATTTCAATCGCAATAAATCCCTACAGCTTTAGGTTATATGTTTTTAATTTTATGTCATGTAATGGGCTAAACTCAATGTTATTTTAAAAGCCTATGTACAAAATTTAAGTCATATTTATCTTAGGATTTAGTTTTATTAATTTTTCTTGTTTAAGTAACTTAGGATTTCACAATGGGCTTATTTAAATGTGTCTTTAGCTTTTAATTTTAGCAGAGAATTTTTAATAAAGAATAGTCATTGGCGTTTAACACCCAAATGTGTGCGAGAGTGGATTCTCTCTTGGTTATTGACTGGACCATTGTCAAGACTTATCAAAGAAGTTGCATCATTTATGGTATCCAATTGCAAACAATGTTTCTTTCTTAATTCAGAAAAGGTTTTCAATGGCAGGTTCCTTGATGGTATAATCCGATCTTGGAAGAAGTTTTGTTCTTACAAAATTGTGATTCGAGGTTCTTGAGGTTCGCTCAATTATATAGGGTTGTCTAAGAATCAATCTTATGATGGTTTTCATTTATTGGTATCAGAGCTCATGATTCCAATGTCATGTTTTTCTATCTTGAATTACTTTATTTATGATATTTCTTGTTGTGTCTTAGGTTAAGTTTTGGTTTTTATATCATTTTTAAGTATTACTTATTTCTTTGCTTGATTTAATCTTAAATCTTCCATCTTTATTAAAGTATTTTTGTGTTTGTTTGAGTCAATAGATTATAAAAATCCAATTTTTTTTTTAATTATGTTCATTTAGTTTCTGTTTCATCAAGTTTTTTAGTGTCTTTGTGTCATATTTAGAGTTTTAAGTTAGTCTTGCATGTTTGAGTCAAAAAAATCAAGACACTAGTTTCGGTTTTCTCGAGAGCTAGGTTGGTTTTTGTGTTTTTCTTTTGTATTATTGTTATATATAGTCTTTAAGTTGTTCTTGAATCCATAAAATATCAAAATTGAAAAAAGTTTCGGTTGTTCTTGAATCAAGTTTTGGATTCGAGGACAAATCCTTTCGAGAAGAGAGGGACTGATGTGATCCAAGGTATGAGAATTGAGCACTCAAGATAAATCAAGAAAGAGGTTCTTAGTCGAATTCAATCAAATAATTTCAAGAGAATACCACATAGGCAATAACGGCGGGATTTGCCTAGTCTTCATGTGTTGGCTATAACTTTCTTATAAGATGTCTGATTTAAGTGATTTAAGTTTTATTAGAAAAACTCAAAGATTTATAATTTTATAGTTTGTGTCAAAGATAAATTCGAATTCCTTCCTAGTCATAATTCAATCGCAATAAATTTCTACAATTTTAGGTTATATGTTTTTAATTTTATGTTATGTTTAAATGAAGGGATGTTTAAATGAAGGGTTGAACTCTAATATTATTTTAAAAGCTCGGACACTAAACTTGGGTATTATTTGGCTTATGATTTAGTTTTATTAGTTTTCATTTTTTAAGTTAACTTAAGATTTTACAATGGACTTATTTAAAGGTATCTTTAGCTTGTAATTTTAACAGAGAATTTTGAATAAAGTATAATCATTGGCGTTTAAAACACCCAAATGTGTGCGAGAATGAATTCTCTATTGGTTCTTGAATGAACCATTATCAAGGCTTATCAAAGGGGTTGCATCATTTGTAGCGTCCAACTGCAAGCAATGTTTCTTTCTTGATTCAAAAAGGGTTTTCAAGGGTAGGTTCCTTGAGGGTCTAATCCGAATTTGGAAGAGATTTTGTTCTTATAAAATCGTGATTCGCGGTTTTTCAAGTTCACTCAATTACGTGTGATTGCCTAAAAATCAATCTTACGGTGGTTTCCGTCAAATACTTAAAGAACTATTTTGTGATGGCAACCTCAAACAATAATCATCATGTCACATGTAATTATTGTAATGAGAAAGATCATATGAGTTATGGTTATCCAAGTAGGAAATGTTATTAAGTCAATGGTTATAAGGTTTGGGTTCCAAAAGGAACCAAAACTAATTAATTGTGACCCAAATAAGACTTTTATTTGAGAAGCATGCTTTGAGTGCACTTATAGTATAATTGCATACTTATGATTATGCCTACAATGTGTTTAAATTATGTTTTTTTGGTATGTATGTTGTGAAGTTTATTGATTTATGAGAGCATGCCTAAGTGAATGAATAATTTATGTTTTAAATCATAATCATGTGAATAAATAGATGCTAATTGACTACATTCACTTGATTTGATTGATTGAGTTGATTTGGTTTGTATTACTTCGTGGATAGATTGTGATTTTTGTGATTGTGAATATTATTTACTTTCAATGATGTCAAAATGAGGAGAAGTATTTATGAATGCATATATACATGTCATTATATTATATATGGGGAGTAATATACATATATATGATAGGGGGAGTATTAAGAAATCATGCAATGATTTGCAAAATATATATATATTGATTTCATCTTACAGAGAGCTTACAAAATTTATTTGATATAAAATCTATGTAAGCATGAATGAATATATGTGTTTGTCATCCTAAAAAATGAGTTACCAAAATATTCACGTTCGTAATTATTTTGATGATAACAAATCATATATGTAAATAATATTTTAATATAATCGTTCCTTTGATTTGGAAGTTTGTGAATCAAATTTCCGAACAAAGAAAAGATGAAAATCAAATATAAC
>SKCR01002233.1:0-27869 GCA_019454045.1 Zanthoxylum bungeanum | reverse complement strand
GTCCGAAAATCATATACGTAACAGTTGGTGTATAAAACATTGGATTTCCAACAAGCTTTATTGCACTTTCATTGTCACAATGAATAGGAAGGTAGATCCCATTCTTGAGTAATTTCTTGAGCTCAAGCATAGAGGTGGACCAAAAAATAACCGGAACTGCAAAATCGAATTGAACCGGAAAAAACCGAATCGAAGTGATAATTTTTTATTTTCAAAAATAATTGCTCAATATTTTAATATTAAAATAACAACCGAACCGAATTAGCGAATAAGAAAATTAACCGAATCGATAACAATTTAATTAACTAAAAACCGAATCGAATCCAATTAATTGAATATTAATTTATTGAATTTTAAAAATCTAATCATATCATGTTGTTATTTTATAATTATATTTGTTACATTATTTAATTTATTTAGTGTTTAGTGATGATCAATTTCATGAAATATTAAAAAAAATGATTTGGTTTTTTCCTACATTTTAAATTTTTAAATAATTTATATCTTATGAAAAAATTATTGGTATAGTTGTAATTATTAGAAGAGTTACAGTATAAACAAATTTAAGAAAATGTTATATTCAATTATTGTTATTAATTTTTAAATTTTTTATTGTTAATTAAATAATTAAAAAATCAAATTGTACCGAACCGAATAGAAAAGTCTCCCATGTCTCATTCTTTTTTAGGGAAAACCTTAGCACAAGACGAAAAGTGTGTAGATTTTGTCATATTTGATCATTTCATAAATATAAATTAGAGATATATGTATATACCCATTTCATGTCAAAACCGATCTTTTATTTTGATTTGTTCATTGGTTCCTTTCTAGAGTCCCTTTTCAAAAGATTATCCTTGTCTTTGTTTGTCTCGGGTTGGAACAAATTACTAAATCCGTCCCCTCCTGCGGATCAGTCGACATTTTTCAAAAATTTTATGAACGGAAGCCCTTATTTTCATAATTGTTAAGCCTTAAAAATGAATTTCGAATCTACTTATTATTGGAAGAAAATAAGTTTTTTGAAATTTTTGAACCGTGAATTGTATCCCAGGAAAGAAATGTTGAAAAATCACCTATTCACTCAAATCCTTTTGTGTAGCCTATAAATTATGCGCCATCCCTTTGAATCATAACGACTTACTTCAATTTTAACCATATCCACCGGTAGTCTATGTATAAAAATGAGTCGGATCCTTCTTGAAATATAATCTAGAATCTTACTTAGTTGTCTAAACCATCTAACAGAACCCAGAATATAACATCGGTAAATTGTTCAGTAATTAAACCTCGAGGAATCCCCCTTTTTGTCACAACACAAAAAGGTCCGTTTGCCTGAGATTGCGTACTTGTTTTTTAAAAAAACAAATAATTATAATGATAATTCTTTTTTATAATCATACTAAAACAGTATCTGGTTGTGGTGCATCTGTCATTCACGTCACCAGCCCAATCTGCATCTACAAAACCACTCGAAGAAAAAGACGTGCTGCTTGAATATTAACCCACCACAATTTAGAGTGAGTGCCTTGGACGCAGTTAAATGACCCTGATATGGATAGTCCATAAACTGCAAAAAAGACTCCTACAGAAAATACAATATCAGGTCTTGTGATGGTTAAATTGAATAAACTACCAACATTCTGTCGGTAAAAAGTTCCGGTTGTTACTTCTTTAGACTCCACCTATACGGAAGTGGTTGAGTAAACTTGCTACATTCCCTTCTTGAGAGATCAGATAACCAAATGATTTTTGAACTTCCAAGCCAACAAAACAGTGAGCTTTGCTCAGACTTTTCATTTCAAAACAAACTGACATGCCTAGAAAACAGCTAGCTTCTCCCAAACAGGGCAACACAGGCAATATATTTTTAGCCGCCTGTGACATGATGAGCAACTGAGTCGATGATGACTTGCTAGGTTAACTATAAAAGCATAATCAAAAAGCCATTGTAACTTATGGCAGAGGTGCTGGATCACAACACTGAATTGAAATAACAATATCTAGTGTCACAAGGAGGCATCTGATAAAACAAGATAAGTTGACTTGAAAAAGAAAACAAACAAGAAAAATAAGCATATATAGAGTGACAGAAAGTCCATCTAAATAAAACTCTCTAAGGGGCGGCAGGTTTCTCCTGTTTTCTCCTCTGCAGCAGCTTCAAAGGTCTCGCCTGGCACAAGATCTGGGACATCATCATCATCGTCCTCTTGAGTGTTGGGAGCACCAGGGTCTGCATTAGGTACTTGCTTCTGGAACTGTTCAGCCAACTTCCTCAGGTTGTCCAAGTTATCTGGCCCTGAAAAGGATTCAATTGAAAATAAGTGCCACTACTAATGACAAGCCGCTTGAATAACGGACCTTCTGAAATAATTGAAATATAAGAAATGCATACCCAATTGGTTGATAATTCCAGGGAGAATATCCTGCAATTCTGTGATTAAAAAATCACATGTTAATCTCATGATGAAGAATTAAAAACAAAATATGGCAAAGCCATGGGCCAATCAAACAAACAGAATGTAAGCATAAGTGAGGAGGTAAGTCATATATGAAATTGAATCATAAAATTACATATTTTCTTCTCAAATGAAAAAAATAGACACGTACTCTTGGTTTGTGGGGTACCACTAACAACCCATGTGCCTGGCCTGAATTGAAGCTTGCACTGAAAAAATGAAAAAAAGATTAAATGAGTATCAAGTGGAACAATAGAAAGATAATGTGAAAACAAATTAGAGACTTCATATCATCAATCATGTTCTATCGGGCTATACCTTTGGGGTTTATAAACTGAATAACAACATCGTCCTTGAAAATGTTAACTTCCTCAATTGCAGTAATAGCATTCACACCTACTCTCTTCAAAGTGCTCTGAAGCCTTTTGTCATCGGTGGTGGTCGTCTTATGAACAGCTTTCTTTTTCTGTGGTTTTAAAGTGTCAAAAAGAGGTCACTACAATCAGCACGTGTAAAAGTCAAGTACATGTCATAATGGAGAGGAAAATTTCTGTGGTGAAAACACAAAGTAAATAATTCTTCAACAAACAAAACCAAATCTAATGCCATAGGATGTAATCCATGAAACCCACAGAGAAAAAACCAACACTATTTTATGTTATCTTTGATTGCAAAAGAACAAGAAAAAAATAAAGATGAGATAAAAATAAACTATGAATATACATGGTTTCTCTCATTCCCGCTCTCTTTGTTTTCTCGGTTAACTAACAGTTGATATGAAGTGATAAAGATGAGAGATATAACAAGAAAAACATTAAGGTCAAAGCAAACAGACAAATATATAATGCTAAAGACAACAGAATCTCTTTGCATCTTTATAATATTTTCAGAACAAATAATTCAATACTGGAATAACTCCCAAACCTTCTCACGCTACCCTTTCCACCGGTGCGAACTGCAGTGGCCATCTTCTTTAGCTTGTCAACATCCATCTGCATAAGAGGAATAAAAGCAATCAGAGAAAACAATCACTTTACTACTAGTAGAGTGATTGTAAAACAAATTGAAATAACATATATTCCCTACGATTTGCACATTTAAATATTAATAGGGATACCGTAGGAACAAAAATGAAACAAAATCAAAACTTTAAAATAAACACAAACCCAAAAATTCAACCCACAAAAGGGGAAAACAGAAACCACCTCAATCAAGCAAATACGGATAAGAAATATAACAGAGATCTTAAAAAACGCTAAATGCCCAAATGAACAATAGCCCTAAATCCAAACAGGGAAAAAAAAAACCCTCATATTTTTAGCACAGGGAAAAATAAATTAGCATGATAAAGGAAACCCAGAAATCGAAAGAAAGATTAAAGGGTATAAGCGACGTTACCTTGAGCTAGGGTTTTCGTGTGGGGATAAATGATTTGAGGGTAGAAGATAAGAGAGAGAGAGCTGAGAACCCTTTGCTTTGTTCCTCAGGCGGCGCTAAAGTTTTTGCCCTTAAGATACGATATTTAAGCACTCGAGAATCATTGTTACGTTAGGATCCGACGGCCAGGAATTACTGATATCATCGCCACGTGTCACGACGGCAATGGGTTTGATGTACAACATCTATATTCTATATCTATATATTTATTTATATATATATAAAAGATAAAAAAAAAAAAAAAATTGAACACTTCTTATTATCACGATAACGTTATATTAAAGTTATAAAATTAAATAAATAAATTTATTAATAAAAATATATATTATAATTTTATAAGAATTTATTAAAATAAGAAAATATATTACACTACCTCATTATGATAAAAAAAATTATTAAATTATAAAATTAAATTAATAAATTTATTAAATAAAAACCATATTATAATAAGAAATTATATTATACTATGACACCTAATCTATATAGTTAATTTTTTTATTACCTATTATAATACAAAGATATATCACAATCATCTATTAAAATTTTTAAAAAAAAAAAAAAACGACATATGTGTCACATAATATCTACAATTAATATTAATAATAATATTATTAAATTATAAATTTAAAATAATAAATTATTAAAATTGTATATGTTAAATATTTTTAATACTCCTCATCCCGTCACGTGACGACTTCACATTAAAGTTATAAAATTAAATTAATAAATTTATTAAATAAAATACATATTATAATTTTATAAGAATTCTATTATAATACGAAAACATATTAAATTATCCTATTAATATAAAAAAAATACTAATAAATTATCTACAGTTAATCTAAACTCTACAATTAATTTTTTTTATTATTAAATTATAAAATGAAAACATCTCTATAATTATTTTTATCATTAAATTAAAAAATTAAAAAAAAAATTACTAACATAAGAAACATATTACAATATAAAAACATAATTTATAATTAAAGTAGTAAAAATATTAATTTAATTAATTATTTAATTAATATTATAAAATTATAAAATTAAAATAAAGAAACCTATTATAATAAGAAAACATATTATAATCTCCCATTAAAATTAAGAAAAAAAAAAACACGTCACACTTAATCACTGCAATCAATTTTTTATTATTAAATTATAAATCAAAATATCTTTACAATTAACTTTTTATTAAATAAAAGATTATTACAATAAAAATAAATATTATAATTTTATCAGAACTTTATTAAAATAAGAAAACATATTACAACGTCTCATTACAATAAAAAAAAATCTATTAAATAAAAACTCTACTATAACAAGAAAAATATATTATACTATTAGATTAAATAAATATATATGTGTGTGTTAAATATTTTTTAGCTTTCTCATTATATCATATGACACATAATCTATACAATTAATTTTTTTATTACCTATTATAATATGAAAATAAATCATAATCATCTATTAGAAAAAAAAAAATTGTCGCATAATATCTGTAATTAATATTTTTATTATAAAATTAAAATAATAAATTATTAAAATAAAATACATATTACGATATAAAAATATAATATTATATGAAAATAAGAAACTAAATAGCAGCTGCCAATAAAACCTAACAAATTTTTTGAATTTCGGGTTTAATTTTATTTTAGATTATTTCTATAAGTTTTTTTTTTATTATTTCATGAATTTTTTGTTATTTACTGTTCTTCGGGATGCAGACTCTAACTATTAGCTCTTACACAACGAATGAAACATAAATATTGAGTGTAACTAAATCAATTGTCTATTTAGATAATAAAACCAAAATCCGAAATATTTACAAGATTAATACCTAAATATATGCTCAACTCGTACAAAGTGCGAGTTTTGTGCTATTATATATCAAATTTAAATATTTTTTAAGTATTCTAATCGCATCACGTGACAGCTTCATATTAAAGTTCTAAAATTAAATTAATAAATCTATTAAATAAAAATCATATTAAAATAAAATACATATTATAATTTTATAATAATTCTATAATAACAAAAAAACATATTATAGTAGCCTATTAAAATAAACAAAATATATATTATTAAATTATCTACATTAACTTAATCTCCACAAATAATTTTTATTATTAAATAAATTTAAATTATCTCTATAATTATTTTTTTATTAAAATTAAAAAATTAAAATAATAAATTATTAACATAAGAAACATATTACAAGATAAAAATATAATTTACTATTAAAGTAAGAAATCTATTAATTTAATTAATTTAATTAATTGATTAACATTTAAATTTATTATTATTAAATTATAAAATTAAATAAAGAAACCTATTATAATAAGAAAACATATTATAATCTCTTATTAAAATTAAAAAATATATGTGGCATATAATCTATACAATTTAACCTTTACAATTAAAAAATATTATTAAATTATCTACAATTAAAATAATTTATACAATTAATTTTTTAGTGTGTGTATATATATATGTTAAATATTTTTAAGTCTCTTCATCACTGCACGTGACGACTTCATATAAAATTTATAAAATTAAATTAATAAATCTATTAAATAAAAATCATATTACAATAAAAAAAAATACATATTATAATTTTATAAGAATTCTATTAAGTCTCCCCATCGGGCCACGTGGCGACTTCATATTAATGTTATAAAATTAAATTAATAAATCTATTAAATAAAAATCAATACAAATAAAAATACATATTATAATTTTATAAGAATTTTATTATAAAAAGAAAACATATTATAGTATCATATAAAAAAACACTATTAAATTATTTACAATTAAACTAATTTATACATTTAATTTTTATTATTAAATTATAAAATTAAAATATCTCTATACTTATTTTTTATTATTATTATTATTATTATTATTATTATTATTAAGTCTCCCTATGACAGCTCACTATTAAATTCTATTAAATAAAAACCTATTACAATAAGAATACATTAAATTATACAAATAAAAATATCCCTAAAATTACTTTTATTATTAAAAATTAAAATAAGAAACCTATAACAAAATAAAAACATAATATCATATTAAAATAAGAAACCTATTAGTAAATATGTTGTCTACGAACTCCTGTCGGGCAAGTTATGTCCTTTGATTTACAAAGTTATGTCCTTTGATTTACAAAGGTGAGATTGGTGAAGAAATCCCGATCAATAGCTACGTACTTTGGGGACATGATTTGGTGTGTGGTTACAGACGTTTTACATAGATATGAAATCCAATCTTTCTTGCAAGAAGTATATGAATATCTTCCTTAAGGGTTGATTCGGTACTTGAACGGTTAAACCGCTCAAGTCTTTCTATTACGAATAGAAAGATTAATATTCATAATAGTTATAAATAAATTGTTCATTAGAGAATCAATGATACTTATGACACAAATAATTAGAGAGAGGTATAACACATATTATGACCCGATTTTAATTATGAGATACTTGTAGATGGTCAATCTGTATCCAATGATTAGACCCGGCCGGCGGTTCGGTTCCGGTTCCACACTTAAGTGGAACCGGAACCGAAAATCGAACCGGAACCGAACCGTTCGGTTCCGGTTCGGTTCGGTTCCTTTTTTTATTAATTAAAATAAAAAAATGAGATTAAATTTATAAAAAAAAATAAAAATTATTACATTGAAGAGCTTGAGCTTAAATTTTTAAAAATTTAAGTTGCCTACGTATCCCAATGGTGAGAGGAATCAAAGCTCACGTAGTTCCATTACAAGTTTAGTCTTTTAGACATATCCCCTTTGTAAATTATAATTTTACAATTATCAATCATCATATCACGGTGATCATCATTCGGCTCCGGTTCCGCTTGCACTTGTTGCAGAAGCATTATCGAACAAATCTTCACAATCATCGGGGGAATCTTCTTGTTGTCTCAGATCAGCTCGAGTCCAATCATCCACACAAGCTGTTGCTTCTAGAGTGCTTGGATGTAATGAAGATCGCCTAGCTTCCAATATATTACCTCCCAAGCTGAAGGCTTGCTCAACCGCAACGGTGGAAATAGGTGCTGCCAAGATCTCTTTAGCAATAATAGATAAAACCGGATATATATTTTGATGCCGGTTCCACCATTCAAGGATTTTAAAATTTTTACTGCATAAACTTTCATTAGAAAACTCAAAATTTGTAGATAAATAATTATCTAATTCAGGGTTATTAGTTGTCGTATCCCTAGCTTTTTTATTTCGTTGCAATAACCAACGATCCCCTGCGCTAAGTCTTGTTTGAATTACCGGTTCGCTACTACTAGATTGACCTAATGTTCCTAAGTTATATCTTACAATATAATCATTAAATAACTCATTAAATCATTTCTTAATTTCGTCATTAATCTAGTAATGTCAATTTCATCTAATATTCCTAAATAACCATAATAAGCTTGTAAAGCACCATTCAAACCTTCTAATTTAAATCTAGGATCAAAAACAGCAGCAATAAGATAAAGTAAAGGAATTTCTCTAAAATAGTTTAACCATTTTACCTTCATAACAGTAATGGCTTCTAACAAAACAATATCATTAGGATCGCTACTGTCAACATGCTCATCGAGAGTGCCAACAATATTTAAACTCTCAAGAAGAAATAAATGTGCTGTAGGAGATAATAAACGCCGCTAAAAATAAAGTAACATCATTAAAAACTTTTAAAATATCTAAAAAAATTTCACAAATATCCCATTGACTAGGATAAAGTGTGATATTTTGAACATGTTGAGAAAAAAAAACTACATAAAATGCATCTTTTATTGAAATGCTTGACATAAAGAAAATAAGTAGAATTCCAACGTGTTGGAACATCTCTTGAAAATTTAATCGGTTTAATACCATTTATTTTACAAAACTTGGTCCATTCTCTCCTAATTTGAGAATATGACCAAATACAGTTAAGTGCCGTTTTAATTGGATCAAGGAAAGGTGATAATAATTTTAGACCGTCTTGCACACATAAGTTAAGGACATGACATGTACAACGAATATGAAAAAACCGACCTCCTAAATTTGGTTGACATATTTCTTTTAAATCATTGATGGATGCAGTATTTGCAGATGCATTATCAAATCCAATTGTTAAAAATTTTCTCCTAAACCATATTCATCAAAAATTACCTTCATCATTCTATAAATATTATGTGCAGTATGTTGGTCATCAAAAACTCTAAATGCAATAAGTCGTTTTTTTGCATGGTAAATGATGCATCAATCCAATGACAAGTCACACCCATGTATGAGTGTGTTTGCCAATGATCACTCCAAATATCAGAACATACAGAAATACGACCTTTCATCTCTTAAATATTTCATTTAAAATAATTTTACCATCTTTGTATAATTTAAAAATATGACGTTTTGTTGTGTTTCGAGTCATTCTACATGCAGAAAGGGTTAAAGCATTATGCACGTAATTAGTAAAATGAAGTTTTTCACCAAAGCTTAAAGAAAGATGTGCCATACAAGTTAATTTCGCAAATTCTTCTCTATTTTTTGCATCAGAATATTTAAATAAATCTAAAGCACTCGTACCTCTACTTGATGATGCGTACCTGGCCATTTGAGTTTGCGTCGTATCAATGCCAATTCAACCGGATGATGTTTTTCCATGTGCTTGATCATATTGCCAATCCACCAGAAAATTTGTAGATAACCCCACAATAGTTGCAAACTGCTCGTTGTGAATCATCTTCTAGGCGTTCCAAATTAAAATGAATTTTGAAAATATCCGAGGACCGAGCCTTAACTTCTCTTCTCCGTGATTGTGCACTGACACTAGGGCCGCTCTCTTGGGTTGGCATATTTGACATTATGTTCTCAGATGAGCTTGCAATTTTCGTTTGCGAAATTAGGAAGAAAAATAAGAAAATTGAATAATTGCGAATAACAGAATTATAGAAAATGAGAGAGTTGAGAATTTGGTGTGATGAAATTATGAAAAATGAATCTTATTTATAGAATTTTAGAATTTTTTTGATACCAAAAATGCCCCTAAATATAACCGTTTTATTACCGTTATTAGGGGTACATTAGTAATTTTATTTTATATAATATAAATATAAATTTTTTTTGGCAGGGAGCCGTTGGGGTCGTAGGGTTCTGTTGGAACCCTACGGTTCCAACAGGAACCCGACGGTTCCAACCGGAACCGTACGGTTCCGGTGGAAACGTCCGAACCGGTGGGAACCGTACGGTTCCACCGGTTCGGTTCCGGAACCGGACCGTTGGAACTTCTGGTTCCAACCGGTTCGGTTCCGGTTCGGTTCCGGTTCCGAACCGGAACCGTAGCCGGGTCTACCAATGATTATATCGGTGGATGCTGATGAGTTTCGATATAAAATATATCTGCAGTAACGAGAGTACAACTTTAGGTTTTTAGTGGAATAATCTAAAGTTAATAATTTAGAATATTTTATTAAAAGAGATTTAATTAATATTTCGAGATTGTTAGTGAAACCCACATTTCGATTTAAATAAATGTGTTGATGGTGTTTTCAGGCACTATAACATTTAAAAACAGCACGACGAGGACAGAAGGTAATTTCCTGGCTGGTTGAGATCATCAGAACCGACCCGACCACAACATGTGAAGACCGACCACTTGGGTGTCGTATGACGAGCACTTTAAGGTCGGCGGAGGACACTCTCAGCATAAAAGACTGTCATGACCGACCAATAAAAACCGACCAGACGGTGAGACGCGTTCAAGATGACGACACTCTATTCTAACGGATAATAAACGAGTTATCCTACTTTCACAAGGAGATGGAGTCAGAATCCGAAAAGGAATAAGAAAAAAGAAGGGAACATCAGGCTAGGAATCCTTGCAAGGAGAAGAGACTAAGTTCAACTAGGATTTCTTATGCAAATAGGAGTCTGATTTCTGTATTACTATAAATAGGAGAGCATAGTATGTGTAAAAGGCATCCTCAAAATCATAAGATCACCAACAAAACTAGTGATCTGAATCTTCAAGCTCTGACTTGTAGAGATATGAGAAGAGTGTTTGAGTAATAAAAGTACCATCTTTTTGTGTCCGTGGACGTAGGTCGGATCCAAATCCACCGAACCACGTTAAATCCCCTTGTTGTTTGGTGTGTTTATCTGTTTTCTGCTAAATTTGCCTTTGGTCCCTCATAACCAAACAAATTCACTATTGAGGGAGGATTTCCTCGGGAGTGATATTCCAATATTACCCTGAGACCAAAATCAGCCGTCAACAGTTGGCGCCGTCTATGGGGAACTCAACAAAAAGCAACTCGCGTAGTAAGACAATGGTGGAAGACGGAAGCCACCAACCATCAGGGAGCTCGGCTACAGATTGGATGGAGAAGATTGAGGAGAACCTTAGGAAAGAAAGGGAGGAAAGCCAAACTCTGCTAAAAACCATAGTAGACCGGTTGGAAAGGATAGAAGGAGCACACAATGGAAAATTCGAGGCCGGGACTAGCCGACGAAGGAACGACATAACAGAAGGAAAGATAATTGTCGATATAAGTGAGGACGACAGACCCCGGAGGAGAGACCCTTACAGGGTGAGATCTGTAGTGGTCCAGGGAGATTCCCGGACCGAGGACACACGGGAGGAAGAGAGTGACAAATCGTCACCAGACCCCTCCTATGATAGCCTTCGCAACACCCGGCGAAAGGAGAAATAATATGACGAAGAAGTACGAGAAGATATCGGCCACGAGAAGCACCTCCCCTGGGATAACAGAAAGAAAGAAGACCGCAGGAGGCAGAGTGGAACCAAAGATAGCAACATGAAATCTTGGTTACGGGAGGAGCTGATCAAATGGGGAGTATATCCCAATGCAAACAGAGGGGATGTCCAGGACTGCAAAGATGAATCTCCCCTCGCGGAAAAAATAAGGTCGGCAAGATTCCCAAAGCGATTCAGCATGCCGACCATGGCACCCTACAAAGGCCACTCTGACCCGAAATCACACATCGAAAGCTTTGTCTTGTTGATGGAAGTCCAGGGAGTAGTAGGAGATGCCATCTGCAAAGTGTTCCCCCTAACTTTAAGTGGACCCGCGATCCTATGGTACAGAAGCCTGGCTCCGGGGAGCATCAGAGACTTCACACAACTTAAGAAGTCGTTCATTCGACACTTTAAAGGGGCTTGCGTCCCCAAAAAGACGATTGGAGATTAAGACTTATGAAGCAAGGAGAAGATGAACCTCTGAAGATATTTATTGAAAGATACCATAATATGGTACTCGAAGTCGGAGGGTATGAATCCCCCGAGGCCCTGAAAAGCTTGAAGGGAGCCTTGAAGGTCGGAAGGCTATGGACCCATCTAAGGATCCAAGACACCCCGGACTACGCCACCGCTCTGGAGGTAGCCCGAAAATTCGTTTTGTTGGAGAACGAGGAAAAAGTATCCCGAAAAGGGAACACCATTAGAGAAAGAACCGCAAGGGAGGGTGCCCCACGCCGAACAGAAAGAGAATCCAGCCAGAAGACCGCTCCCGAAGCACAAGGAGTTCAAACCATTGCACCGGGACAATCAAGAGAGAAGGGCGCCGACCCTAGTGAACCATGTGGTCGGGGAAGATGCATACATTCCCCTAAAGAAACCACTAGGGCAAATTGTCATGGAGATCCAGGGGAAATGTCTCTTAGTAGAACCCGACCAAAGGAGATTCCCCCAGGACAAAAGAAACCAAAAGGCTTATTGTGTACACCACAACTCCAAAGGACATGCAACAGACGGATGTAAAGATCTGCGAGAGCAAATGGAAGATCTAGCACGAAACGGGTATCTCAACAAATACATTGACCACGAGGTCATGACAGCCGACAATAGCACGTGGTCGCCAAATCAATATCATCGCAGGAGGAAGAACACTGGCCGGAAACTCTAACCGGTCAAAGAAAATATTACAGCAGAACCCGAGGACCAGATGTCTTAGAAACAGAGCAGGGCACAGGGCTACCGAGAGGCAGGGTCGGTACCAATAATGTTCACTGATGAGGATACCCGAGGAGTAAGTTTCCCTCATGACGATGCATTAATAATCAAGGCAGTCATCAGCGGGTCGGAGGTAGACAGAATCCTGGTGGACCCCGGGAGCGCTGTTGACATAATTTCCAGAGAAGCACTGGACGACCTAGGGGTAGAATATGCAACCCTGACCAACGATAGCACTCCCTTATACGGTTTCGGAGGATCAGCCGTCATCCCACTAGGAAGAATACAATTGGCAATAACTGTCGGGACACATCCCCGGACCCTGACGATCATGACAGACTTCACTGTAGTAGACTGCATGAGTAGTTACCAGGCCATCGTCGGGCGACCCTTCATGATGAAAACGAAAGCCGCGATGTCCTGCTACCACCTAAAGCTGAAATTCCCCACTCGGGAAGGGATTGGAATTGTGTGCGGAAGCCAGAAAACAGCTCGCAGCTGCTTCGCAACCCTCTCACGAGAAACTCTATGCATCACAGAGGACAGTCGAAAACGACAAAGGAACCAGGGAGAAGAAGAAGAGGACAGAGGCCCAGGCGCCTGGCAAAACAAAAAGTGCTCGACTCACTACAGCTGAGGAGGAAACCGAGGAGATAGAACTTTACGGAACAGGCCCCGGGATTATAATATGGTCGGTCGGTAGGTATCGAACAATGCCCACAAATGAACCAAATATAAAGTTTTTTCTCGAGTATCACACAGAAGAACTGTAAGGGGGACAGTATGTCCCCAAATATGAATAAAATATTTTTCATCCAATTTCTTAAAACAAAATTGAAAGCCATATACAAAAACAGGGGCATACTCGACGCCCACTACATAAAACAGTTAGGCGCCAAGGCCGTCAACCATCAGCTCGGAGCTGGATCTTATTCCACCAAGGTCGTCTGACTCGGGGTCGGGGGCACGTCCCACCAAGTCAGCCCTTCGGAAGGGACGTAACATTCCCCCAGGTCCAAGTACCTTTCTCAGCTCGGGGTCGGGCACGTCCCACCGAGTCAGCCCTTCGGAACGGGGACGTAACATTCCCCCAGGTCCAAGTGCCTTTCTCAGCTCGGGGGGTCGGGCACGTGACCGGCCGCGTAAACACACACGTATAACGCAAGCGCACGTATCGTTCAAGTAGTATAAAAATATCGATCCCACGAGGACTTAATTCCTACTGTTGTTATTAATTGTTGATACTATTTATTTACAGAGATCTCTATTATAAGAGGGAGAAGGGAATTGATTGCTTGAAATGATTTGATTTGTAGAGTTGCTAAATAAATAATAAATAAAAAGACAAAGAAAATACTAAGGAAAATAAAAAGACTTAAAGATCTAGGGTTGTTAATCTTTCTAATATCAATTAAAAGATGAAGTAGTTAAATCATAGTTGGATAATTATTGAATTATTAATCCAGAACACTAAATTATGTAAAAAGCCTCTTTCGAATGATCATTTACAAATACCTAGTTATAATCCAATTGAACCATATGTCTATGTCAATTAAATTACCTAGATTCATTAAGGTTAAGTTCCAATTCCAATGACTACCCCCGCCCGACAGGTATATGTCTATCCTGTAAGGAAATCTATTAAAGGGTTATCTATCCTTAAGGAAGATCGTGGGTTGTTGAGACTAAGGTCTTAAACTTAAAATCCCTATGTCTAGTTCATTTTAAGTTTACCTAATCAATTTTATCAGTGATCAGTTAATAAAAAGCATTATTAAGATTGACAACAAATAACTCTTTAATTACCCAAACTATAATCTAACCCTTTTTAAATACGGTGATATTAGATTTAATCACAACCCTAGATATTTAACTTAGTTACAACACATAACTAAAGCTGATATAAACTTAAAAGACAAAAAATGAAATTGCAGAAAGTAATTAAATAAATAAATGAAATGCTAAGGTAAAAGGAAATAACTTCTACTATATACTATTTAGATATCTCCCATAAAATAATAATATATTAACTTGTGATATTTTAAACCAACCGTCCAGAATGGCGGTATCCTGATTAAGTCAAATTCAAATATACCAGCCATAAGGCGGAACAGAAATATAAACTTAAACCAACCGTCCAGTGTGGCGGTATCCTCATTAAGTCAGGTTAACCAGATTAAATTAAATAACCAACCGTCCGGAATGGCGGTATCCTTTATTAATCTGATTTTAAATAGTTTATATATCATATTTTAAGGGAGATTAATCTAAAAAGCAATAGTAAAAGACCTTATTACCTCAGCATGAAGAGGTTACCCCCCTCATGGATGGATAGAATTACTACTACAAAGCGTAAATAAAACTGAATAAAAGAAGAAAATAAGAAGAACTCTATTTTATTTATAAGGATTTCAGAGGAAGAGGTACATTTGAAACTAAAAATTCGAAATCTATTTATAGGCAAAAAAATCTAATTTTTTATTATTATTTTTCTGATTTTTATTATTTAATTATTTAATTATTTATTATTATTTTTTTTGGATCGCTGAATTTTCGACACGTGGCATGGTGTGCTAAAAATGACGGCTCGTTGAATCTTTGACACGTGGCATGGTGGTGCAATTACCAAAATACCCTCGGTGTCGGGACCCAAAAATTACCAAAATACCCTTTTCGTCAAATTTCACAGTTTTGCTCCAAATCACCTCCAGAATGTCTGGAACTTTATTTCGGTGTCGGGATGTCCAAAATTACCAAAATTTGTGTCGGGACGTCCAAAATTACCAAAATACCCTTTGTGCCAAATTTCACCAAATTTCACAGTTTTGCTCCAAATTACCTCCAGAATGTCCTGAACTTTATTTATCTGCAAAATAACACAAAACACATCAAAATATTCACAAAACTCAAGAAACTATACAAAATATCAAGTTAAATGAGTGGGAAATAGTGATACATTTATCACTCATCACCCCCAAACCTAACATTTTGCTAGTCCTCGAGCAAAATAAAATAACATAATAAAATTTTAACTAAGCCACTTTCGTAGGGATCACGATTGCATTTAGCATATGCAACAAGCCTTTAAACCCCTAGGTGTCCCTAGTGGACGAGTTGTAGTCTCGTGAAGGTTTACAGCAATGATACCCACAAACATTTTATAAAAGTAAAAAGGAAGTGAAACTAATGCATACAAAAGCAAAAAGACAAGAGAAAAGAGAATAAAGAAGTCAGTGACTCATTAGATGAAACTTCTACTCCAAGTTTAGTAGTTGTTTTGTTTCATTCTAAATTACTAAATAAGTAAATTCTCCGATTATTTTTACCATTCTTCATATACACAGCCAACAAAATATTAAACAACTCATTTTTGCCCACAACGGTCATAAGTGCAGTTGATAAGAGAGTAATATTTTTGTGTCCTAAGTTTTATCAGATTTCACATCTTTTGTAGTAATGGAATAAATTTTCTGATTTTTCTGATTTTTTCATTGTTTTTTTTTTCCTATTTTTTATTTATATACAAGCTTCCATCTATGTAGCGAGCTTTAGGTCGGTGACTCCCAAACCAGTTGGCTTTAGGGCATCAGGTGTTAAGACACCCCTAAGGACTTAATTACTCAGACTTCAGATATATATACATATATATAAATTTTTCATCATTTTTGATCCATGTAACGAGCTTTGGGCCAATGACTCCCAAACCAGTTGGTTTTAGGGCACTAGGTATTAAAATACCCTTACAGACTTAATAACTCGGATCTCAGATGTATTTTTTTTTTTTTTATTCCATCACTATTTTTTTAGATGTTTCTCCAAATGAACTAGAGTACTGGATATTACAAACTTTTCAATTTTAGCTTATGTCTGTATGTTACCATGTATGTTGATAATATCTGCTAACTAAGTATATGAAGATTCATTTTAGTCAGTTTTATGGAGAATTTACAGATTTAATAATTCAAAAGTGAATAAACAAAAATTAACTTGTTTTGAATTAGGTTTGAAATACGTCTCAGGAGTGGGAATTCATTACACAGCTATTTCTTACCAATTTCATCTTTTTAGTCAAAATAACAACCACATATTTCTACTAGTCATAAAACTATAATTTACATGTTTTTTTTTTTTTTTAAAAAGTTTAAACAAAGGCTCAGTTTATGGTATGTGACTAACTGTCGAATGGACTTCCCGTTGTAGATTCCCCAGAGGGAGGGTGGAGCGAGGCTCACTTAAATACCCAAGCCCCTTAGGCTCTTATCGCTTTGGTCAGGAATAAACAACGAGTCCTCCAAACTAGTCTGTCACAACACGCTACAAGTGAATGATTATCTAGGTGCCTCCACAGCTTTTCCTTTAAAAAGGTAGTGAGTGAAGGAAGACACCAAACCATCACCTAGCTTAAATATGCCCTTTGTTTTTATTAATTTTTTAATTTTTTTGTATTTTTCGAAAAATTTGGGACTAAAAATAAAAACACAATACAAACAAGTACTATTAACTAGTCTCCTTACCCCCAAACCTAAATGAGACAATGTTCCAAATATCTTAAATAGTAAAAGAAGAGTTTAGAAGATCATACCTGGTTAAATGGGTTGCCTCCCAGCTAGCGCTAAATTTTTCGTCTTCAGCCAGACGTGACTGAAATCTATCTGTTAAGGAGGTTTCAGCGTTGTTTTGGATGTCCTATCAAAGACAATCCCGTGAGCGTTGCTTTTGAAGGGTCTCTTCCAACGGTAAAGTGGCAAAAAGAGTTTTGTCTCATTCAGTGCTTGTGCCACCTTTTTAATCTTTGTTGCTCCAGTGGTTCCTGAAAAGAAAGAAAGAAAATCAGGAGGTCTTGTATGGTGCTTGACTTGGAATGGAAGTTCCATTCTGTCAAGCTTCTGGTTGATATCTTTATATTGTACTCCCCAAAACAGCAATGTTTTTCCTGAATGCTCTGGATCTTTAATAAAGTCAGACATTTGCTCCTCCATTTGCTCTGTTTCTTGCTCCACCTTTTCTTCACAGATGAGTTTGAAAATTTCTGCATTCAGCTCTTCATCTGTCATCTGTGAAATACATGTTTCAAAATTTTCAACCTGAGGAGAGAAATGTTAGTTTTTAGGTCTTCATCCTCTGATCTGGTTGAAATGATTGGCTCAGTTAGATCTTCATCAAACATTTGTGCAATGGAATCTCCAAGATCTTCATTTTGAGAATACAGAATTTCATCCTCAATTTTTGATGCAGTTGGCACAAACAGCTCAGTTTCATCCTCGTCAGAATCTGAAAAATAGAAATCAAATCGAGACTTTGTCGGTTCGGGTTCCTGAACTGATACCTCTGGTTCTTGATTCTCCTCAGCCTCCTCTTTTGCTAAAGTGTCATCGTGAAATGTTTGGTACTCTGAGGCTTCATCTGTGTC
Source organism: Zanthoxylum bungeanum (assembly GCA_019454045.1). Taxonomy (NCBI): domain Eukaryota; kingdom Viridiplantae; phylum Streptophyta; class Magnoliopsida; order Sapindales; family Rutaceae; genus Zanthoxylum; species Zanthoxylum bungeanum. Next base: position 9,603 of record SKCR01002233.1, on the reverse strand, counting down.
ATCTGAAACTGGTTCTTGAGGTATGTAGCTCTGATTTTCTATTAATGTCTGATCTGATCTGTCATTCTCTGTATGGATCCTGCGTTACTCTGCATTTGTGCATCAAATCGAACTGCTTGTTCTTTGAACATGTGAATTAATTGATCTTCCTCTGATGGATCTGGTTCATGATAAGAATCGAAGGAAGATGGTGGATAAGATGGAAAATGTGATGATTCTTCGTACCTTAGTTGATTCCAAAAATTCTGCCACTCTGAAATGTAAATACATTGATCGCTCGGGTGGTTACCATCACATATTACACATCTCCCCATTTCATTCTGTTGAGCAAATGTAGTATTGCTTGATTCTGGCATCCAGTGATAGTTATTGGGCTGAACAACAGGCCTCAGAAAACTAGACTGTTGCTCCCAGATTTGGGGTGTATCTTCTTGTAAAGTTCGTGATTTCTCAAATTCCCAATAGTGTTCCATTTTTTTTTAATCACCTGAAAACAAAAGAAATAAAAATTACAAAATAAAAGAAAGAAAATTAGATATAAGTAATTTAGATAGTTTCAAAATTAACAACTCAAGAAAAATAAGTCCCCGGCAACGGCGCCAAAAACTTGACCGGCGTAAACACACACGTATAACGCAAGCGCACGTATCGTTCAAGTAGTATAAAAATATCGATCCCACGAGGACTTAATTCCTACTGTTGTTATTAATTGTTGATACTATTTATTTACAGAGATCTAATTATAGGGAGAAGGGAATTGATTGCTTGAAATGATTTGATTTGTAGAGTTGCTAAATAAATAAATAAATAAAAACAAAAGAAAATACTAAGGAAAATAAAAAGACTTAAAGATCTAGGGTTGTTAATCTTTCTAATATCAATTAAAAGATGAAGTAGTTAAATCATAGTTGGATAATTATTGAATTATTAATCCAGAACACTAAATTATTGTAAAAAGCCTCTTTCGAATGATCATTTACAAATACCTAGTTATAATCCAATTGAACCATATGTCTATGTCAATTAAATTACCTAGATTCATTAAGGTTAAGTTCCAATTATGACTACCCCCGCCCGACAGGTATATGTCTATCCTGTAAGGAAATCTATTAAAGGGTTATCTATCCTTAAGGAAGATCGTGGGTTGTTGAGACTAAGGTCTTAAACTTAAAATCCCTATGTCTAGTTCATTTTAAGTTTACCTAATCAATTTTATCAGTGATCAGTTAATAAAAAGCATTAAGATTATGACTCAACAAATAACTCTTTAATACCCAAACTATAATCTAACCCTTTTTAAATACGGTGATATTAGATTTAATCAACCCTAGATATTTAACTTAGTTACAAACAAACTAAAGCTGATATAAACTTAAAAGACAAAAAATGAAATTGCAGAAAGTAATTAAAATAAATAAATGAAATGCTAAGGTAAAAGGAAAAACTTCTACTATATACTATTTAGATATCTCCCATAAAATAATAATATATTAACTTGTGATATTTTAAACCAACCGTCCAGAATGGCGGTATCCTGATTAAGTCAAATTCAAATATACCAGCCATAAGGCGGAACAGAAATATAAACTTAAACCAACCGTCCAGTGTGGCGGTATCCTCATTAAGTCAGGTTAACCAGATTAAATTAAATAACCAACCGTCCGGAATGGCGGTATCCTTTATTAATCTGATTTTAAATAGTTTATATATCATATTTTAAGGGAGATTAATCTAAAAAGCAATAGTAAAAGAATTACCTTATTACCTCAGCATGAAGAGGTTACCCCCTCATGGATGGATAGAATTACTACTACAAAGCGTAAATAAAATGAATAAAAGAAGAAAAAAAGAACTCTATTTTATTTATAAGGATTTCAGAGGAAGAGGTACATTTGAAACTAAAAATTCGAAATCTATTTATAGGCACAAAAAAATCTAATTTTTTATTATTATTTTTCTGATTTTTATTATTTAATTATTTAATTATTTTATTATTATTTTTTTGGATCGCTGAATTTTCGACACGTGGCATGGTGTGCTAAAAATGACGGCTCGTTGAATCTTTGACACGTGGCATGGTGGTGCAATACCAAAATACCCTCGGTGTGGGACGCCCAAAATTACCAAAATACCCTTTTCGTCAATTTCACAGTTTTGCTCCAAATTACCTCCAGAATGTCCTGAATCTTTATTTATCGCAAATAAACACAAAAACACATCAAAATATTCACAAAACTCAAGAAACTATACAAAAATATCAAGTTAAATGAGTGGGAAATAGTGATACATTTATCACTCATCACACGTCCCACCGAGTCAGCCCTTCGGACCGGGGACGTAAATTCCCCCAGGTCCAAGTGCATTCTCAGTGGGGTCGGGCACGTCCCACCGAGTCAGCCCTTCGGACTGGGGACGTAACATTCCCCCAGGTCAAGTGACTTTCTCAGCCCGGGGTCGGGTATACCCACCGAGTCAGCCCTTCGGACTGGGGACGTAACATTCCCCCAGGTCCAAGTGCTTTCTCAGCTCGGGGTCGGGCACGTCCCACCGAGTCAGCCCTTCAGACTGGGGACGTAACATTCCCCCAGGTCCAAGTGCCTCCTCAGCTCGGGGTCCTCAGGGACATACTCGATGCATAAGGATCCGTCAGAAGCATAGCACAGTGAGGGATGATACCCCTGTGGCGATTGCTTGCTCCAGTGTTACCGAACATAAGGAGGAATATGCCCTTAATGTATCGAACACTCTTTGATCCTCACTTACCCGATGTAATGGATCCGTGGGAAAGCATAGCACGGGGGATGGTGATGCCCCCGTGACGATTGCTAGCTCCAGTGATGCCGGACCTAAGGATGAGTGTGCCCTTAGTATCCCGGACACTCTTTGATCCATTCATCATCTCGGATCCGCGAGAGACGCAGCACAGGGATACGTCGTGCCCCTGTAGCGTGTGCCTACTCCAGCGTGGTAAGGAGGAGCCCTCATACAATACACAGGCTCCCCAGTGAACCGACGTGTAGAGGATGTGCCCTTACCAATCAAACGCTCTTTTTGATCCGAATCCTGGTTCGCCGGGACGCTGAATTGAAAGATTCATAATTGTGTTTTGGAGACCTCGGGCAGGACGTTGTTTTGAGGCATCCATGTTGTTATTCTTTTTGCAAAAAACGTTTTCATGGGATAGGTGCTAAGTCACCCCCGGCTTTTGATTTTATTTCAACTTGTTTTTTGTTTTTCGCCGGTCTGGCAGAGGGACGCCCATGCCGGATTTGGCAGGACTTCAAGAGGTTGATTCACTTCCCTTCTGTACAAGTCCCAAAAATTATTCGGCTCGGGGCTGGATTCGTTCCGCCGAGGCCACTTGGATTACCTGGCTCGGGGCTGGATTCGTTCCGCCGAGGTCACTTGGTTTCTCTAAGCTCGGGGTCGGGTTACGTCCCACCGAGTCGGTTTCTTTGGACTGGGGAGGTAACATTCCCCCGGGTCCAAATATTTCACACAGCTCGGGGTCGGGTTATGTCCCACCGGGTCGGTTTCTTTGGACTGGGGAGGTAACATTCCCCCAGGTCCAAGTCTTTCACACAGCTCGGGGTCGGGTTATGTCCCACCGGGTCGGTTTCTTTGGACTGAGGAGGTAACATTCCCCCAAGTCCAAATCTTTCACACAGCTCGGGGTCGGGTTATGACCCACCGGGTCGGTTTCTTCGGACTGGGGAGGTAGCATTCCACCAGGCCGGCCTTCGTTTGGCTGGGGAGGTAACATGCCCCTAGAACCCAAACGTCTCACTCAGCTCGGGGTCGGGGTACGTCCCACCGAGTCAAACTCTTTCGGTTTAGGGAGGTAACATTCCCCAAGAACCCAAGTCTTTCACTCAGCTCGGGGTCGTTTACATCTCACCGGATCAAACTCCTTCGATTTGGGGAGGAAACATTCCCCCAGAATCGAAGTCCGTTACCCAGCTCGGGGTCAGGTTATACCCCTCCGGTTCATGATGACCCCTGAAGGGTCTCATATTGTTCGGACAAAAAAAAAATGGAGAGAGACACGAAATAAACATAAGATACATATATATGTATGTCAAAGTACAACTTAAAGTTTTATTACGAAAATATGTAAGTGTACATAGGGCCCCGGTCGGGTTACCCTTTCTCATTCAGCCCGCACAGGGGCAGGAATTTCTTCCTCAGCTCGCTCAGACAACGGAAGGATTGGCTCGATCCCGGGAGGAGGAACAGCTGCTTCATCCTCGGCTGCACGGGAGACCTCTACTTCAGGGACGGGAGGAGGGATCTCAAGGCAGTCCTCGCCGGAGGCTGGAATATCAGATCGTCCTTCTTGGGAAACTCCAGAAGCCGGGACGACCGAAATCGGATCAGGATTCATAACCTCCTCGGCAGGTGGAGGGAGCCATTTCTGGAACTCCTCCTCGGAGATATCCCCTTTGCAATAACTGATAGCCGCATGAATAGGATCCATATTCAAACTGGCAGACACCATCGGTATCAGCTCAGCACAGTCACCAACTCACTCTAGGCGGATAGCCATCTTCTCGGGCTCCAGGTCGGCCCCTCTCTCTCAAGCTCGGCCTATTTCCTCTCAAAGTCATCCCGGGCCCGCGCCATTTTCTCTTCATTGGCCTTCAACTTGGTTTCAACACTGGCCACATTGGCCTTCAAAACGCCAATTTCAGATTGGGCGGTCTTCAAATCCTCCCGAGCATTGTCAGCAAGCTTTCGCTCCAGCGCAGCAGCAGCCTTAAGAGCCTTGTTAACTTTGAAGTTCTCAATGGCTGTCAACTCAAGGTTTTGAATCACCCCCTCCCGGTCGGCCAGCTTGGTTTCCGCCTCTGTAAGACGATTCTGAAGCCTCTGAGCCTGACCACCATCGGACAATAGGCTCAAAAGAAGATATTTATTCTTGGCCATGAGATAAGTGGCCTGCAAAAAAAAAGAGAAGAGAAAAAGGTCATGATATGATATGAAGAAAACCGAGAACCGAAGTCAAAAAAAAAGGAGAGAATAAAACTACCTTTGCCATCTGAGAGCTCATCTCGGTGATCACAGCCTCAGGCGAGATATCCTCATACCTCGAGACCTCCTCAGGAGGAATCACCTCGGCCAATTCATTGAAGGCCGGCACTAAATGGGAAGTGGCCTCCCGGATGCTTTCTCCCAGGTCATCCACCCCGAGGGTTACAGAACCCTTTCGCTTTTTTGAGGAGCCCACGGATGATTTTTTACCCCGGCGAGCGTCTTTCTTCTTGCCCGGGACAGGATCTTCCTCCTCCTCTTGGACCAGCTCGGTTTCCTCGGCCCCAAATTGACGCCTCCTTTTTCCTCAAGGGCTTCGGCGGACTGGTGAGACGAGCAGACCCCGATGATTGTGCACCAGGAGAAGATAGATCACGAGCAGCCGGCTGAACTCTCCCTTGAGACGCCCTCTCAGCCCCTGCAGAATCAGGTTGTGCCCGGGAAGTTCCCGTTTCAGCATGACCGGCTTTCTTCATAGTACCGGCCAACTTCTCAAGAAACTTTGGCCTCTTCGACATGCCTACAAAAAAAGGGGGAAAAAGGAAAATCAGGACCCGAGCATATAACAAAGATATCAAACATGATAAAACAAACAGGGAAGATCATCAAAAACAGCCATCAGACACCTACCTATCCGACCAGAGACTTCCGGAGGGACGGTCTGAGTAAGGACTGACTCAACAAAGGCCGCATCATTGACCAGTTTCCTCCAGTGGGCAGCATACCCCCGAGCCCAGCCTACCCGCCTCCAAACCTGACGAGAAACCTTGGGGGCATCTCGCCAACAAGCTGGGAGAAACCAGAGAAGTCAGAAACCTAAGAAACCAAGAACGGGAATAAAGAAAGAAAGAATGGGTATTAAACTCCTAACCTCCAGCCCTGAAGATATCCGGAACCGAGACGTCCTCCTCAAACGATCTCAGGACCCGACCCAGTCCCCAGTAGCCCAGAACCAAAGGTCTTTGAAATTCTTGTTAGAGTCGGGGAGTTTCTGGACAAGGTTGGACGAGCTATCGTAAGCAGAGAGGTAATACCAACTGTAGTGAGTCTTTGGGTTAGACTTCAAACGGTATAACCTCTTCACCTCTTCCAAACAAGGTACACCTAAACCTGCAATGTGCCAGACCACATATATGCCGGCCAGAATCCTCCAGCTATTCAAGCTCAATTGGCAAGGGGCAATCTCCATCTCGGCCAGCATCCAAGCAAAATAACGTTGCATCGGCAGCCGTAGCCCACACTCAAAAAAGACAGGAAGAAGTGCCACCGAGCCCTCATCAGGTTGACTAGCACGATCCATTGGGCCGGGAACTTCAAGGGCTATATCTATCGGGATGTCGTATCGTTGCCCGCAACAGCGCAAGATCATCCTCAGTTATTTTGGAGGGACGATTCATATCCAGAGCCGACGACCCAAGTTCACCAGGCTCTGGATCCTTCCGAGGAACCCTCTGATGGTAGGAGTCTTGTTCGATCTCGGAGGGAGTAGGGGTAGTGTCAAGGTCTTCTACACTAGGTGCCCCAGAGCCCGAGGAGAGCTCCTCAGCAGGGGGTGAGTTGAGATCTTAACAGGCTTTTCAGGGGAGGAACCGCTGTCAGACATCCCTAAACACCCAGAAAAACAGAGAAGGAAGGGGAAGTCAGTCTATGGCAAAAAGAAACTACCCACGGTTTCCATGTTAAACTAAAGCAGGTGGTCTCTAAAAGTGCCCTAAAGCAGAACCCAGCAAACCATAAATCTTTTCCTAGCAAACACAGATTCGTAAAACACAAAAAAGGCAGAAGTCGTTCAGAAGACTACTTTTCTTCTCAGAAAAGGCAGAAGGTTGTTCAGTGCGGGTGTGCCCGTTCCTTATTTTCACAACACGGAGGAAGAAAAAGACCACGGTTGAACTTCGAAAGCGCGGAGTCGGGCAAATCACAGAGATATTTGCAGAAAAGAAGAAGAAATTGCCGAAAAAGATTGAACAGTGTGAAAGCCTCGTCCTCTTATAGTCATGGCAAAGACGCTCGTGACCATTGGATCTAAAGGAAGAGCCCGGATGAACGCCAAGTGTCGACTGCAAAAGGGGTCTCCCAAGTTCAAACAGACGGCTGAGATCAGCCCACTGTGAAGACGCCTCTGCATGGTCGATTCGTCCCCTCTTTTGGCGGGAACCCGGCGGATGTTTGACAAGTGTCAAAATTAGAAGAAACCCTAAAGTTGATTTGATAGGCATTTAAACGGACGTGACTGATTGCATGTCTCGAGACGAAACGCTTAAAAAGAAGCAACAAAGCATTTCTCGACCCAAGACCGACCTCCAACAGAGCAAGTCATAAACACCTTCTTTATGTAGTTCCCGGCACCAACTTGCACGCTTGTTGGAACCGAGAACTAGGGGACAGATGTTGATGGTGTTTTCAGGCATTATAACATTTAAGACAGCACGACGAGGACAGAAGGGTAATTTCCTGGCTGGTTGAGATCATCAGAACCGACCCGACCACAACATGTGAAGACCGACCACTTTGGTTCGTATGACCAAGCACTTTAAGGTCGGCAGGAACACTCTCAGCATAAAAGACTGTCATGACCGACCACATAAAAACCGACCAGACGGTGAGACGCGTTCAAGATGACGACACTCTATTCTAACGGATAAGATAAGCGAGTTATCCTACTTTCACAAGGAGATGGAGTTAGAATCCGAAAAGGAAGAAGAAAAGAGAAGGGAACATCAGGCTAGGAATCCTTGCAAGGAGAAGAGACTAAGTTCAACTAGGATCTCTTATGCAAATAGGAGTCTGATTTCTGTATTACTATAAATAGGAGAGCATAGTATGTGTAAAAGGCATCCTCAAAATCATAAGATCACCAACAAACTAGTGATCTGAATCTTCAAGCTCTGACTTGTAGAGATCTGAAGAGTGTTTGAGTAATAAAAGTACCATCTTTTTGTGTCCGTGGACGTAGGTCGGATCCAAATCCACCGAACCACGTTAAATTCCCTTGTTGTTTGGTGTGTTTATCTGTTTTCCGCTAAATTTGCCTTTGGTCCCCCATAACCAAACAAATTCACTATTGAGGGAGGATTTCCTCGGGAGTGATATTCCAATATTACCCTGAGACCAAAATCAGCTGTCAACAAAATGTGATAATTTTATTTATTTCACACAAACTCACGCACGAAGAATTGATGAATACGAGTTGCATGAGATTGACACGAATTTAGAGAAGCAATTGCCGAGGCATGACACAATTGCATTTGAACCACTCAGCAATTGACTTGCATGCTGCACGAATTGTTGACCATGGAATGTGCATGGCCAATTTGGAGAATCCATATTGCAGCAGTGCGTCACACATGCAAAGCTTGAAGAGACCAGCCGCATGATCTTTTAGAAATTGCATCTTTGATAAACAAACAAATCTCAGCAATGAATCGTGGGCCATCATTTAGGAAGTCCAACAGCATAAGGACATTCTGTAAGGTTTTGGGGTTAGCGCGGAAGCATCCATGTGACTGGAATTTAAAATTTTCTTCCAAAACCACTTTAAGGATCGTGGTTATGTCGTTGTTGATGTAAACAATATACTATTTAAATTAATCTATATTAATTTAACATGCATGTAATAAATAATTTTATTTATCAACATAAATAAAATTTACTGATAATAAAACATACCTTTATGTGCTTATTATCTTTTCGAGCCTTTTGAATATCCTCCTTGATTTTTCCCTTGTTGTAGTGCACCAAGCGTTGCACCTCTAGTTGGCACACTAGCTCTCCTCTACGAACAAATCGCTCCCACTATTGAGAACAAAAGAAACCATTTTCTTTTCTAGGATGTTTGAAGTCTTTAGGAATAAATTGGAACTATTCCAATAGAGAGATAAAAATTCTTCAATTGCGCATATATATACACGCAACTATTGCTTATAAAAACACCAACCAAACAACTTGCTTGTTTTTTACATGCGCTGCTTATATATCTATATATATATATATATATCATATTCACACAATGAATTGCCTTTGCCTTTATTCAACGTGAGAAACAATTTTTCTTCTTCTTAAAACAACAATCAAATTGCTTGCTTATATTTATATATATATATATTTACTTTACGCAAAATGACATATATATAATATATATCATATATATATATATATAAAAGCAACGTTGAACAACAATTGCTTGTGTGTATATATATTATTCTTAAGCAAGCTATTACAACAACAAACAATTGCTTTTGTAATTCTTGTAAATATATATCAACAACAACACTTGCTGTGTGTATATATTTATCTGCTTGCATGCAACCTACACAACAAAAAAAAACTTGCATTTGTTTATTGCTTATGTTCATATATATATAGGCAACAACCAATTGTCACCTTCAACTTCAACAAGAAGTTTTCATTCAACTTCAACAAGAAGTACTTCTTGAATAACAAGTCCTTCTACAAGAAGTTTTACCTCAACTTCAAAAGGAAGTTTTGCCTCAACTTCAACAGAAGTTTTGCATCAACTTCAACAAGAAGTTTTGCCTTTCAACTTGTACAAGAAGTTTTGCCTTTCAACTT
>SKCR01002232.1:0-27789 GCA_019454045.1 Zanthoxylum bungeanum | reverse complement strand
ACATTGGATGTTAATTGGGCTTTGAGACCCGTTTAGATTAGATTTGGAATCTAAATCGTTAAAGCGCATTAAAAAGTGTAAATTATTTAATTTAGAATTAAATATAGAATTAGTATTGAATACATATTAATTGGATTTAATATAGTAGTTCGATATAATTCAAGAGTTCGAACTTCGAGTACTTATTCTCAAACGAGTTGGACTCGCGCAAATCAAATCGTTGTTTGAACATTGGATGATCACTTAATTCAAAGATTAATTAATTGGACTAGATTGATTGAATAACATGCTATGAATGAATACATGGATGTGTTGAATGAATAATGTATATCGGATGGATATTAGAAGGCAAGTGCAATTTTGGAAATTGTTGTAAATTTAGAATTTATTAAATTGGACCTGCGTGTCCAGCCTTATCTCTCTTGATTCTTTGTATTCTCTTCTCACCTAATTCCCCTCAATGTAAATGAGGTTTCTTTAGAAGTGTTATGTAAATGGGTAGAAGTAGAATAGTGCTAGCCGGGGAAAGGAAATGATGTGATTTGTTCTAGGAATAATTTGTAAGATATCCATCCGCATATCATTATTATTTTACTTTCCGCGCCTTATTATGCTTTTAGAATGCATGCTTAAGGGTGTATGATGAGACCTAACAAAGATAATAAATTGGTTTCCAATTTTCGTGAAAAACCCTCAAAACATATTAAGCGTTTTCCTTCCATTGAGTGATTCTTACTCAAGATCCAAGATTGGCACTGGCCTGTTGGCCAAAGTCAATGCCTTTGTCCATCGCGGATGTGTTTGAATCATGAATGCTTTGTTGCATATCGTGTGTCTTGTCCAAGTTGTGATTTTTTAGCCAAAGTCAAGATGACTTTTTGTCCATCGACATCGATTACAAAGCTTTCCAAAGTCAATGGGCCACGCTTAACTAGAATCATTAAGTTTGTTGTGCCCAAGCCAAGGCTTAATTGATTTAGAGGAAAAAGGTTAGGGAATATATTGGATATATTGGCATATATAGGATATATGTTTCGGACTTGGATGTCTACCTACTGGATCTAGGAATTGGATGAGATCCAATTGATCTTAGAGATCTACCTAGTTAAATATCATACAATTTGTTGGCCAAAGTCAAGATTGTGTGTTATTTAACGGGATCATAGCCCACTAGGAAACTAGGTTTCCCGAGTACTCCACAGAGGGTTAGAGGCTCGCCGAAAATAGTGGGAGGCAAATATTATATTTGCAATTTCGTTTAGATACTTGCCAGAACGCGCTCATTTCATAGTCGTCATAATTTATAAATACAAATATATTAGTTGGACTAATATTTAATTATTGTTTTTTAAACAGTTGGACTGTATTCAAACTATTTCATTTATAGTTGATTATATAATTGGATTATAGTAATCAATATATTTGAATTTAACTAATCATTTATAGTTGATTATATAATAGGATTATAGTAATCAATATATATGAATTTTATAAATCAAATTATAGTTGATTATATAGTTAGACTATAGTAATCATTATATTCGGATGTACCCGAAATCGTTGATTGAATAGTTGGACTATTGGAATCAAGATAACTGAAAGATTAGCGTTAGGACATAATCCTGGGTGAAAATGTTCATTAAACGGCTTCAATTTTTAGATTGGGAATAGAACCTCAGGATAGTCCTGGGAACCGAGAAGTTATTTTATTTGATAAAATGACATCTCAGGCCTAAACCCGGAGTTAAGCAAATAGTAGAGCATGATCTTTGGAAGATTCATGTGATGATAACTTTAGTGCTTAATCCTTAATGCTTGCCACTTTTACTCATTAATTTCATTGTCATAACTAAGGATTAGATCCTTAAACCATGATATAGAAATTCAAGGATCTTCATAGATCTATACTTAGATCTTAGAAGCATTGATTGCAAATGACAACTCTTGGAGAGTTGATGGCTATGCTCAAGGAGACAAAACCAAAGTTTGCAATAGATGCAAGAAGCGCAAGGCGCATCTTACTTCAACATCCCAGAAGGTCAAGGCTTGGCCAAAGACTCTTCTGGATGTGAAGAAAAAAGGGCAAATGGAAAATCGTCATAGTCTTCTAGGAAGACAAAGGACATATCCCAAGATGTCTGCCTAAACTGTGGCAAACGGGGTCACTGGAAGCGTGACTTCCGTATGGACAAGGCAGACATGAAGGAAAAGATGGCAGGACAAGGCTCTGACTTCAAGAATGTTTGTCATAAACATGTACACTACTATTTTCAAAGTTGGATCTTTCGATACTAGAAGTGGTACATAAAAATATGTACTGATGTGCAGAATCTGCTAGTTGGCAGGATACTGACTTCAGATGAGATCTATCTACAATTTGAAAAACGGGACCAGAGTCGTTGTTTTAACTGTAGAAACCTAAGTTTTGGAACTGCCATTGGGGCATGTACTTAAATTGGAAACTGTTATAATGTACCTAGTTTGACTAGAGACATTATCTCTATATCAGTGTTTAACCCGTTACGGGTATACCTTTATATTCTAGAACACTAAGTGTTTTATTTTATAAAGATGATATTAAGATAAACACATTGGATGTAGATAACAGTATTTATATTTTGAATATAAACAAATCTCAAACATATAACATGACAAACAAATAGCTCAAACTGATTTAATCAGATGAGACTTATTTGTGGCATTGTTGTCTGGGACACATTAAACAAGACTCGTATATCCATATTTTTGAAGAGTGGGTACTAGGACATATTTAATTCTAACTCGAATGAAGTCTACGAATCTAGTTTAATTTGGCAAAGTGCCTAAAATACCTCTTACTTGGTAAAAGTGTAAGTGCCACTGATCTGTTAGCCCTCGTTCATAGTGACGTAAGTGGACCCATGTCTAGCTAGGCTAGAGGTGGATATGAATACTTCGTAACCTTTATGGATGTGGCATCGCATTACGGTTATGTGTTTATTTTGAAATACATATCGGAAACTTTTAAAGTAATTCAAAGAGTTTCGACACGAAGTAGAAAGACAGACCGGCTAAAGTATTAAACTATCACGGTTAAACCATGGTGGAAAATACTTAAGCAATGAGTTTCTCGACTAATTGAAAGAATATAGTATTCTTTCATAGTGGACTCTTCTCGGAACACCTCAATCCTGTAGGTGTGTCCGAACAGAGAAATCAAATTTTGTTGGACATAGTAAGGTTAATCATGAGTCACTCTGAGCTTCCATTTTCCTTCTAGGGATACGCATTAAACAGTGCATTACTTATTTTGAATAAGGTTCCATAAAAATCTGTTTGACAGACTTCATATTAGATATGAACATGAAAGAAATCAGATTTTCTAATTCCTGCAGATTTGGGAATGCTGGGCATGTGTTTGGATGGTACCAAACTAGAACCTAAATTGGATAAGTGCCTATCTGTAATTGGTTATCCTAAGGAAACCAAAGTATAGTACTTATACAACTCACAAGAGAACAATTTAATTGTTGCTCTCCATGCGATTTTCCTAAGAGGAATACCTATATGCAGTGGTAAGTGGGAGGAAAGTAAAACTCGATGAAAATTGCAGTAATATTGTTCCAGGCACTGATTCTTTAAATGGAACACAAACAGTTCATCAGGGATGAAACCGTACCAATAATTTTCGAATACACAAGAACTGCGTAGATCGGAGAGAGTCAGAAGACAACCTGGGAGGTATGGGTTTCTGATCTCACCTCATGAAGATGTCAATCTCATTGAGGAAACTGACTACGTATGAGGAAGTGATACAAGGCATCGACTACCTTTTATGGCAAAGTGCCATGATGTCCGAAATTGATTCCATGTATACCAACCAAGTTTGGACACTGGTTGTTGTACCGTAAGGCATTGTGCCTATTGGTACTATTTAAGTCTTCAAGGAAGACATACATGGATGGCAACATACCAATGTATAAAGCTAGACTTGTACAGGAAGGGTATCGTCATCAACATGGTGTCGATTACGACGAAACCTTTTACCTGTTGCCATGGTTAAATCCATTCGGATAATGCTTGCAAAAGCTGCATATTTCATTCATGAAATATAGCACATGGACGTCAAAATCGTTTTCCTTAAACGGAAACCTTTTGGAGGATGTTTACTACATCCTGACGGTTTTGTCGTGCCAAAATAAGCAAACAGGGTTTGCAGGTTAAATTAATCCATTTATGGATTAAAGCAAGCATTATGTTCTTGGAACTGATGTTTTGATGTAATCATAGTGGTATATGATTTAATTCAAAACACATATGATTCTTGTGTGTATAAGAAGGTTAGTGGGAGCGCACTGACAATGAATGTCCTATATAATGATGATATATCATTTCTTGGAAATGACATTCCGATAATAATCGGTGAAAGCTTGGCTTTCATGAAGATTCTTCATAGAATACTTGGGAGAGACAACTTTTATTCTAGGAATAAGGATCTACTAGGATAGATCTAAAAGTTGTTGACACTCTCCGAGTACTCGTACATTGAAAGATATGTACATGACCTGGTGTCTCATATGCTTTAAGCATAAAGAGTCACAATCAGGACAATCCAAGTGATGGTCACTGTATTGATGTTAAGGACATCCTTGAGTATCTTAGATGAACTAAGGATGCTTACTTAAACCATGGAGAATGAGAACTTGAAGTGACTGGGTTCACTGCTGCAAGTCTCCATACCGATAAAAACGACTGTAAGTCGTAATAAGGGTACTGTATAGTTTGAATAACGGAACAGTGAGCTGGAAATCTTCCAAGTAAGATATTGTTACCGAATAAACAACAAAAGAGGAACTTTGCTGTAATTGTCGCAACAAAAGAAGCATTTTAGATCTAAATAATTCTAATTAGATTAGATATAGTTATGTTAGCAGCTGAGCTAGGCTACAACACAGGCTAAATAATTAACGGTCTCATCAACAATCCGACATAAACTTCAAATGGATAATATGATTCGTTGGATCATACATCGTGGCGATGTGATGATCGAATAAATCGCATCAGATGATAACCTTTTAAATCCGCTGACGAATGCCGTTTCTCAGCAGAAGTTTGAGACACCCGTACATAGTTCAGGTGTAGGACACCTGAATGATTGGCTATAGGCCAAGTGGGAGATTGTTGGACAATTATGACCCATATCATCACTATTTGTACAGAACATGGTGTTGTTGTACAAATTAACTATGTGACAAAGGAAATTGCTCTTTTATCATTTGTAATTGGATTACCAAGATACATAAATGATAAAAGTCTTTATGATTAGTTCCGGATTGAGATGATATGAGACAGTATCAATCCACGAAGGTTTAATAATTAAATAATCCATAGTCGTAGTATTATCGAGATTGGACATCGATAATGCGGAATAGACTAGTATTGCACTTGTGCGCGTTGTGAGGGCGTAACGACATAGTTCTCATATATTTAAGTATTGGATACTTATGCAAGTGTGATAGGAGGTTGTGTTTACCGATGGTACGGAAATAGCTTCGCTCTAGATATACCCATCGGAATTCCATTGGTAGTATGACTATGTGTCTATGGAAGTCTGAATCAAGATATGTGTATTTGGTCTTAACCTGAGACTTGCATCACTAATACTTGCGACAATCAATATACTTTGGTTTTGGTCATCCAGGGCATTAACAGGTTCTGTGTACGCCTCTTCTAGGTATATTGAGAATCGTAGTGTATTGGGTGTGATGTCAAGATGGAAGTATCACTCCAGTCATAGTGGAGATGATGATCACGTGGGATACGGAACTAGTACTCTTATATACTGCAGTCATCGGGATAATATGACAAGGTCATAGTTAACCGATTATAGAGACTAGTTGCCAGAGATCCGATATGTGCTTCATACGGGGTAGACACAATTCCAGCCCCAGACCTAGCATGTGACATCCGATATTGGATCGTAATACGCGATACTACGTATACTATGCCTGACAAAGATCACATATTCCATTAAGAATATTTCTGGAGAATTGGGTAGGCACGGTGCTTTGCTAGAAGCCAACCATGTCTCGTAAATCGGTAAAAACGTAGTACTAGGTACGTACGTATTCGGATAGTCCGACGACCGGATTTACTACCAACATATCCAGGGATCTCTTGGGTCGTTTCCCGAAGATTCACCGATGACGTATGATTCGAATATTATTAATCTGGGATTAATTAGATGAGAGAGAAAATTAATCTTGGATTAATTACGGAGAAATTTTATCTGAGATAAAATACTATTTGAAGAGAGAGAACGATTAATTTGGAATTAATCGATAAAATAATATATTCGATATATTAAAAGAAATTGGATTTCGACGCGGAATTAAAATTAGATTTTAATTCGGGCGAACGAGTTAATTTAGAATTAATTCTCTAGCGACATGAATAGTAATTTTGCTAGACATAATTATTTAATTAAATTTGATTTAATTACGTCGCAATGGAAAATTCGTTAATTCAGAATTAGCAAACCCGAGCCCGGGAATGTTTGGGGGCCCACTCGCATTTCGAATCAAGTGGGGCCCACAAGTCACATAAGGCATCACATCATTAGTCACTCAAGTGATGGATGTCTTGTCACTTTTTAGTGATTGACAACCAGTCACTATTCATTGATTGATGGAGGTGGTTGAAGACTTTAAAGTCTTGTACCAAAATTTTGAATTTTGGTAATTGTTTTTTGTTTTTTAGAAAACATATGCACAACTTTCATCTTCTTTCTCTTTCCTTATCCATCATTCACTCCCATTTCAACAAAAATGCTTCTTTCCCAAACTTCTTCCATGGCCGAAAGATCAAGGAAGGAAATGGTGATTTTTGTGGCAAAAATTACCAAGAGCTAGCACTCTAAAGAATCAATACAATGTGATAGGGAAACGTTTCCATGAGCTTGGAATCTCATCACAAAGCTTGGAGCTTGAAGACAACTCAAGGAGCACAAAGGGAGCCTTGGCAGTGAGCTTCAAAGAGCACTTGGAGTTCATTTTCTTCTTCAACACATCTCAAAAGCCGATCAAATTGAGTATATTTCCACCATTCTTCTTTGAGTGTTCATTCATTTTCATTGTTCAAATTGATCTTGGGACTATATTAGAAACCAACAAGACATATACCTGTCGGGCGGGGATAGCCACAATTGGAACTTGAACTTAATGAATTCAGGTTACTTGGTTAAGATAGGCATATGATTAATTGGGTTACTTGAGTGTTTGCATCTGACCATCGGAAGAGGCTTTTGCATATTTTCGTGTTCCAGGTAAGCAAACTATTTTATTACACATATATAAGAGAATAAATTCATCATTAGAATACTATTGTGTGGTATCACAACTGTAGATGTTTGTGTATTTTGTTTATTTTCCTTAGTATTTTCTTTTGTATTTTTATTTATTTAATTATTTAGAAAATCCACATTGAACCAGCCAATTAACAATCATTCACTTCTCCCTATAATTAGATACCGGTAAATAATTAGTATCGACAATTAATAACAACATTAGAAATTAAGTCCTCGTGGGATCGATATTTTTATACTACTTGAGCGATACATACGCTTGCGTAACGAGTGTGATCACGCCAGTCAATTATCCCCTAAGTCATTTCATGAGGGTATATGTGTCCAAACAAAATTTATATTATCTGACCCTCATCCCACGATGTGACAGTGATAAGTGCATGAAAATGTACTTTGAAACATCACTTATTCTGATTTATTGCTAAGTATTAGTCATATATCTTATATTTTGTTGCCTAATTTTCATTATTACATAAATTTAGAAAGTATCTATTATTTAAATTAATATTAGTAATTTTTCTCATTATTATTTGTAGGATTTAAAAGGGAAAAGGAGATTATTTAAGAGGGTTTAGCACGTGCACACGCAAATAAAAAGCAAGTGGGGCCGACAGGAATTAGAAAACAAAGTAGACTTTGACCGAACAATAAGAAGAAGAAAAGAAAGTGGCGTGAAGTTTGAAGTAAAATAAAGAGAAGAAAACGTGATACTGTTGGAGAGAGGAGGGCCTCAGTTCACGTGGGGCCCATATTGCATAGGGTTTCGAATTGTCTCATTCTAAATACATGCAAAGTTGCTGTACGTAGAGAGGAGCCTGCGCATAACACAAAATAAAAGGCTGCCGAAAGGCAGAAAGCAGAAGCAGTGTCGGCTGCCTGAAGACTCGAGGAGAAAATATTAAAGGGCTGCGGTGCGTGAATTGTTTTATATTTTGGAAGCAGTACCGAGTGCAAAAACGCATAAGCAGAGAAAAATCAGAGCAGTGCCGAGAGTTCGGAGAAGAAATCATAACCCAGAAGCCGGGACACAGAGCCGTGATGATTCAGAATAATATTTCTCTCCAATCCCGGGTTATTTTTATTTCTTTTATGAGGAACTAATCATCTAGGCGAAGTTAGGGATGAACTCTTGTGTTGATTTTTATTATTTGTGTTTTTGATTCCTACGAACCTTTTAATCGTTTAATATAATTAATGTTTATTATTTTCTATTATCTTTTGATTTATTAGCCCAGAAATTATGTTTTGTTAAATCCCATATAGATCCAGTCATGCTTCTTCTATGTGTGGTTTGCGAATTTAATTGTGATTGGTAAAGTTGTTTTGCGTGTTGGTCTTCTGCTGCAGTATTGCCTGAGGGTATATTGTCGACGTTAGATAACTCGTAACGATGACTTTTGTGTGCTGTTGACATAGAGAAAATAAACATTAATTACCTTAGAATTTGAATATGTGTAGAATTGAATATTTTCCGGTTGTTGGTTTGGGAAGTGAAACCTTCAATTGTGTAACAAAAGGAATTAATAACTAAATATATGAGTTTGATGCAAGAGGGATTCCCGAAGCTTTGTCATATTTTTCTACCATTATCCTTAATTATCTTTTCTATTATTTTATTTATCTTTATTTTAATTACCAATTTTATCGTTTTATTTATTAAGTTACCGTTAACGTATTTGTTTGAGTGAATTAGTTCTGTTGTAACCATCTCTCTGAGGAATCGACACCTCAGCTATACTGCGATAACCGCGAGTCATATTTGGGCGTAATCAAAATTTGGTGCCGTTGCCGGGGAGACGGTTTACAAGCAAAAGGGCCAAGTTTGCTTAGTCAACAACGAAGCGGTAACTTCGTTCCATTTTTTTATTAGTATTTTATTTTATTTTTAATTAGTTTTTCTTATTTTTTCTAGTTTTTTATTTTAGTATTTTATTTTAGTTATTTTATTTCTGTTTTAGTTTTAGTTAGATTTTAAGTTTTAGTTCATTCTTTTTATTTATTTATTTGTTTATTTTTATTTTATTTTATTTTTTGTATTATTTGAACTTAAATTACATGTCTAGACGTAGGGATATATTTGGTAGATTTGTTAAGACTGAAGAAGAAAGCTCAGATTCTGAGAATATATTTGAAAATCCTTTTTCTACACCATCCGCTTCTAGCGCACATAATATGAGGGAATACGAGAGACCACCTAGGAGGACTGTTGAAGAGTACCGCCACCTAACTCGCACAGCTACACCTTCGTGCATCATGTTTCCTCCTAATGCACCACACATAGACTTTAGGCCTGGAAAGATACAGTATCTTCCAACTTTTCACGGTTTAGAGAGCGAAAATCCTTACGTGCACATTAGGGAATTTGAAAAGGTAGTAGCAACCTTACATGATCGTTTTGGGACTACCGACACAATTAGACTTAAGTTCTTCCCCTTTGCCCTTAAGGATAGAGCTAAGAGCTGGTTGTATTCTTTGAGACCTAGGTCAATAGGATCGTGGGGCGAGATGACTCAGGTATTTTTCGACAAATATTTCCCACACCATAAGACATATGCCCTGAAAAGAAAAATCTCTACCTTCTCCCAGAGAGACAACGAGACCTTTTTATCAAACGTGGGAGCAGTATAAGGAGTTGTTAGCGAGTTGTCCCCACCATGGATATGAGAGTTGGCGTTTGGTAAGTTACTTTTATGATGGACTAACCCCTAGGGAAAGCCAATTCGTTGAGACGATGTGCAATGGTAAGTTCATTCGAAAGGACCCTGATGAGGCATTTGAGTATTTAGATGACCTAGCTAAGAAATCTCACACTTGGACTGGACCCAATGCCATAGATAACACTGATATGACACACATTTCTTCTAGTAGAAGCCTACAACACTTTAGGGAAGATGATATCATTAAGACACAAATTGAGCTGTTAACTAGACAGATAGGAGCCTTAATAGCCAATGACAGCAAAACAATGCATTCAGTAGCCCAGCTAGAATCCCAAGAGTGTCCGGTATATGGTGAGATGAGAGGGACATATGACAAACAATGCCATGCATTAGGGACGTATCAGAAGCCTCACACACCATACCCAGACACCTATAATCCTAGTTGGCGGAACCATCCCAATGTTAGTTGGAGGCAGGAGTCTTACCAGCCTACCCAGACACCATAAACTAGGAGTTACAGTACCCCACAGTATCACACACCTGTCATTCCTAGGAATTCTTTAGAGGATACTATGCAAGCATTCGTGGAAGCCCAGAAGGTTATTGTGGAAGCCCAGAATAAAAAAAATCAAAGGATTGTGTCATTGATAGCTCTGGTAGCTAAAGACCAAAAGGAAATTAGGAGTCAAATCTCTAAATTGACTAATGTCCTGAGTGTGCAAGAACAAGGAAAATTCTCATCTCATACTCAACCAAATCCACAAGGGAACACATGGCACAGGCTGATCATGAGGTATCCAGTATAAGAGGTGTTAATGTCATAATCACTAGGAGCGGTAAAGAGGTAGGGACGTTGAATACTTCCAACACTATAAGTGACCCTAAGGATAATAGTGTTAACACATCTCAGGTAGAACTAGTGTCACATTTCCCAGTTAGGGTACCATCTCCTCAAGAACTTAACAGTTTTCATGTCGAGAAACAACCACAGGGTGATGAAGAGTGTCATTACTCATACATGCTGGAAACAGTTCTGCCAGATACAGTTTCTCTACAACCTAAATCAAATCCTATTGAACTGAAACTGGTCCCAAAGAACCAAAAAATGAGGAAAATGAGAGTTAATGCTCAATAAAGATGATACATGTGAGATTAAAAGGGAGGTTGAGACAACGTTTCCTTATGAGAAGTCCAAGATTTCAACAACCTCCAGACCTAGGAGGATCCACGGATAAACTGCCACAGCTAGACAAACATTCCCTCACATGCCTTCATCAGTACGCTCGATGGAAGCCACCATGACAGCTTAAGTGGTTTCGTCTGGCTGAAGACGTTAAACTTAGCGCTAGCGGGGAGGCAACCCTTGCATCTGCATTTATTTTACTTTATTTATTTTATTTAATTTAGTTTTATTTTATTCTGTGTTAATTGCATGTTTATTTTTCTGTTTGCATGAGTGTTTATGCAGGAGTTAGCACAACCTACACAACCACACAACCAAAGTCTCGCCAGCAAGAACCTGATCAACTCTGCGCCTGGTAGTGTTGTTCCTTAATCCTTTTTCTTTATATTTATCTTACATTGAGGACAATGCAAGTTTTAAGTGTGGGGGTGTATGCATGTGCATGATAATGCTTGTCATAAATACATTTTATTATTATCTAAAAAAAATTGTTTTGTTCTTTTTTTAGTCTTTGATAGTTAAACATAGGTCCTATGATGATATTGTTTGTGTTAGGATGAAATCTTAGAAACGATAAGTCCTTTAATGCACTTTTATCTGATGATTTGAGTAGTTTATCTATGTTAGACTCGTAAGCACTTAATTATAGGTTTTTAGCAGTGAAAGCCTGAGTAGTTAGCAAGGTGACTAGTTGAAGAAATTGCATGTCGATGAATGACCGTTTGCTTAGATGTCTATCCTGATTTTCTTGTGTTATGATGTGTGGTATGGTTGAAAATAAAAGAAAAGTCTCTAGAGAAAAAAATTAAACCACCTATAACCAATAAGCGTGAAGCTACCCATGAGCGAGTATTAGGACCACCATGAGGAGAAATACTACCTTAAAGGGTAGGTGTGTTGAGAAAAGAAAAAAAAAGAAAAAAATTCAAAAAAAAAGAGGCAAGAAAAGAAAAGAAAAGAAAATCATACCATACTGAGCACAGAAAAGTAATTGTAGAGCTTAATTGAGATATCTAGGTTGGTTTGACCCATCGATCCCAATTTTTAAACGAAATCATTGAGTTGGCTTACCTTGGATTAAAGCTGTGAATGAACCTTAGCGCACACACACTAAGAGTCTGGCTTAGATGATTTATTTAAAGACTTGGATTTGAGTTACGTTGAGTACTTTGAAAGTTCTCTGATTTCATTACTATGCATTCTTTGAGGACAAAATTATGTGAAACTATTGGGACTATTTAATTTTTATTTTTGCATGACTGTGTGTTTTGAATGACGTTTGTGGGTGTCGTCGCTGTAAGCCCTCACGAGACTATAACTCGTCCATTAGGGACACCTAGGGGTTTAAAGGTTTGTTGCATACGCTAAATGCAATCGTGATCCCTACGAAAGTGGCTTATATAGTTTTATTTATTTAGTTTTTATTTTATTTTGCGCTTGAATTGCTAGGGACTAGCAATAAGCTGGTTGGGAGTTGTGATAAGTGCATGAAAATGTACTTTGAAACATCACTTATTCTGATTTATTGCTAAGTATTAGTCCTATATCTTATATTTTGTTGCATAATTTTCATTATTACATAAATTTAGAAAGTATCTATTATTTAAATTAATATTAGTAATTTTTCTCATTATTATTTGTAGGATTTAAAAGGAAAAAGAGATTATTTAAGAGGATTTAGCACGTGCACACGCAAATAAAAAGCAAGTGGGGCCGAGAGGAATTAGAAAACAAAGTAGACTTTGACCGAACAATAAGAAGAAGAAAAGAAAGTGGCGTGAAGTTTGAAGTAAAATAAAGAGAAGAAAACGTGATACTGTTGGAGAGAAGAGAGCTTCAGTTCACGTGGGGCCCATATTGCATAGGGTTTCGAATTGTCTCATTATAAATACATGCAAAGTTGCTGTACGTAGAGAGGAGCCTGCGCATAACACAAAATAAAAGGCTGCCGAAAGGCAGAAAGCAGAAGCAGTGTCGGCTGCCTGAAGACTCGAGGAGAAAATATTAAAGGGCTGCGGTGCGTGAATTGTTTTATATTTTGGAAGCAGTACCGAGTGCAAAAACGCATAAGCAGAGAAAAATCAGAGCAGTGCCGAGAGTTCGGAGAAGAAATCAGAGCACAGAAGCCGGGACACAGAGCCGTGATGATTCAGAATAATATTTCTCTCCAATCCCGGGTTATTTTTATTTCTTTTATGAGGAACTAATCCTCTAGACGAAGATAGGGATGAACTCTTGTGTTGATTTTTATTATTTGTGTTTTTGATTCCTACGAACCTTTTAATCGTTTAATATAATTAATGTTTATTATTTTCTATTATCTTTCGATTTATTAGCCCAGAAATTATGTTTTGTTAAATCCCATATAGATCCAGTCATGCTTCTTCTATGTGTGGTTTGCGAATTTAATTGTGACTGGTAAAGTTGTTTTGCGTGTTGGTCTTCTGCTGCAGTATTGCCTGAGGGTATATTGTCGACGTTAGATAACTTGTAACGATGACTTTTGTGTACTGTTAACATAGAGAAAATAAACATTAATTACCTTAGAATTTGAATATGTGTAGAATTGAATATTTTCCGGTTGTTGGTTTGGGAAGTGAAACCTTCAATTGTGTAACAAAAGGAATTAATAACTAAATATATGAGTTTGATGCAAGAGGGATTCCCGAAGCTTTGTCATAATTCTCTACCATTATCCTTAATTATCTTTTCTATTATTTTATTTATCTTTATTTTAATTACCAATTTTATCATTTTATTTATTAAGTTACCGTTAACGTATTTGTTTGAGTGAATTAGTTCTGTTGTAACCATCTTTTTGAGGAATCGACACCCCAGCTATACTGCGATAACCGCGAGTCATATTTGGGCGTAATCAGATAGTAATCGGGATTTCTGGTTGTTACATCTTCAAAACCCTCTTAGGTCCATTCACGTTCATGTTCACATTTCTCTACTTACGTGATGTTGGGTCTCTCTAAGTAGGTCTCACGCCCTCAAGCTATGAAGTTGGTGTGATTTTTTTCAAGACTATGCTTTTTATTTTATAATATTTATGATTTAGCATAACATTAATTTCCATATTATGTTTTATGTAAACTGAAACAAGTTTGCCAGTTGTACCTTTATAAAAATTCATTTTTCTTAATCTTTTATTTCAACATTCCCTAGCTCGCTCCAACGATTTATCCCTCCCAACTATTCAGTTTTTGGTTGCAGGCTCAGTTTCCAGATACTTTTGGGGAGAAACTCTCTTTTGGTCTGTGCGAATAAATTTAAACAGATGGATACCAATTGCAGTAGTAGAGTTGTGCATGTTTTGGATCCACACATATTAAGTTTTGTTGTAGGCCATGGGGCCGAATTTTAGCGCCAATAGAAATCACTTCGTGTATGTAAACATAATATATTTATCTATATATATAACTATATATTATATGTAAATATGTGACTTAAATGCACTAGTTATGCATGGTTTAACGATCACTTGATTAAGACATCATCGTATGCCATAGGGTGTACAGGTTCATTCATGAGAGTCACAGTTTGTTTCACAATTCATTACAGGTCTTGTATTTACATGTCATAAGTTTAGGAGATGATTATGCCGTCTCCTTTCAGCCACGTCCCGTATATATTGGGATGTGTTTCTCTCTACTTTTCGTGCCTTCACATTATAAACGAAAATGCATAAAAATAATAATACGAAAAAATTTAAGGATAATTTACTAACCTTGCGCCATTAGTGTTAATTACTTGGCTTGCAAAGCTTATCAAGTTTCTAGCTCTTTTAAGCTCTTAGAGACTCCCACTGATGGTGTATTTTTTTTTCTATGATGAAAATATGTAAACTACAAGTTTAAAATTTGTCTACTACCCTCCTTTTATAACGTCTTCTTCCATCAAAAGGTTATTATCACGGGAAATTATGGAGAGTTCTAGTGATGGACAGGCATGATTGATTTTGAAATCTGAATCCAAAACCTAAAATTTGTTTCTGACTCAGACCGTTGTTACCCAGCCTAGACTTGGATTTGATATGAAAAATGGTATCTGGATCCGGGCAAGGCAAACCCCGGACCCAATCCAAGAAATTATCATTCCTAATTCACGTGGTGCAATGGTAGCCATAAGGATATTTGGATGAATTTTCTATCATGCCGACAACATTGACATTGATAATACAAAACTCAACGGTTGCTCATGTTACGTGAATATATGGAGTTAAAATGTGTTTCATAAAATTAATCAATCAAATCTTTCTCACGCACATTTATTTTGAAATAAATCAATCTTCTTTAGTGAGTTATCGTTAGTAAAAGATAAAAAATTAAAAATAATAGCAGATGATTTTATAAACCATCTCCATATAAGACTTTTCTGGGGGTAAAAGAAAAACAGCGGTCAATAAAGGCATCATGTGTAGTATAAACGAGAGAAAAATCTTTCATGCATGATGATGACATTACCGTGGCGGTCTAATTGGATGGTGCCACATATTCATATAATATTTATTATTATTATTCTAAATTTAATAATAAACACATAAATGATCAGATTGACAGAAAATTCAGAATTCGAATTGAATCGAGATTTAGGATCGAAATATTTTAGTAAGAGATTCAATATAAAAATCGTTTAGCTAAAAAAATCTCCTTAGAACTTGATATGATGTGTCATCATTTATTAATTAAAAAATTTTAAATTACGATTTTAAATTTTCTCATAATTTATTAATTAAATTTTGAAATTACGATCGAAATTCAAGATTTTATATTATTTGATAAAAAATTCATAACGATTTTATTCATCTTAATAACACAATCGAGCCTGATCAATTGCCAATCTTAATAAATGACATCACCTAATTAGATAATTAAATGATGATGTGGTGGTATCAAGCCTATTCAAAATTTTCTCATAAATATAAGGAGAAAAGGGCCGATATAGTTATGGGGCAATTACCAATAACCAGGGAGTAGCACCCGGATAAGGAAATGATTTTAAATGCTGATGAGAATTCGCGAACCTTTCAATTCAATATATGCCTGAGTCAGTGGAAGCATATCACCTCACCAAATGTCCAATCGATTCGGTGAGACATCGTGATGGAGGACATAGCTTATGATTATCGGCTTTGATCATTCAAAACAAGACGATACACTGAACCCGGTGACCTGCCGGCGTAACAGCACTGTGGGCGGAAGTAATTGGGAGGAGAATACCACGAATACGCTGTTTTGCGGATAAGGATTCCCATAGCATTGTAAAAGCAAATCCAAATGATTGTCCCACCATGCAAACAAATCATAATAAGTGTGAAAATCTTTTTTTAATAATAGCCCTACGTAATCATATTTCTTTAACACAAATTCACATCAATCATCCAAGTAAACTAAACTACCCAAATTCCCATAGGCAAATCCCCCCAAATTCAAAACTCTTAGAAATTATTTAATCTTAAATACATAATTTTTTTTTTAATAAGGTCTTGATACACACAACATGCCAAATTAGTAACTCACTATCTCAGTTTCCTTTGGGGATGAATTGAATTAACTTAAACCTTCCTTTCCTCTAATGTTGACCTTTCATTAGGAAGAATGGCCTTTCATTAGGCCTAATTCAAGAGACTAAGTTATCTACTCATATTGATAGAAGTTTTGGGGAAAAAAATTTGGGAACTTCGGATGTTGGATTCATTAATTCAGTGGCGGGTCTGGTGGCATGATAACTCTTTGGGATAAAAAATTATTTTCGACATCTTCTTCCTCATTGAGTCGGGGATAGATTTATTAGCGGTGAGATTATTCATTCAAGTTTTCCTTATTGTATTTGTAATATATATGCTCCGTGCAGTGCTAACGATCAATTGATTCTTTGGGATTCTTTGGTTTCTATAAGCCAATCACTTGCTTATCCCCTTATCATCGCTGATGAAGTTAATGAAGTTCTTAGACTTTTAGAAAGGAACCCTAAGCATAGAAATATCTCAATTCATCTTTATAATAATATTATGTGAAATCACAACCCTAGATATTTGAGTCTTTTGTTTATTTTCTTTAGCCAACAGTAGGAATTAAGCCCTCGTAGGATAAATTTTTTTATACTACTTAAGCGATACGTGCACTTGCGTTATACGTGTGTGATCACGCAGATCATTGTTTCATTTTCATGGACCTACTCCACCATTTCTTATTGGAATGTTGTCTGTGGGATATGAGTTTTGTTTGATGATTTTTGAATATCCACAATTGACCTAACTTTGATCTTACATACGGCCAACCAAATACTCGTGTCTCGTTTCGCTCCAGAGAAAGGAACATAGTAAACCTGTGAAGTATGCAGTGCGAGAATGAACGGTTCATAATTTCTATATGGCACTTTTTGTTGACATTCACTAGCTTATAATGTGTATGAACCTTCTTCCCATTAATCGGATCATATCAACCACAATTGAAAAATACGGTTGACCGACGTAATCACATGCGTATAACGCAAGCGTACGTATCATTCAAGTAGTATGAAAAGTATCGATCCCACAAGGACTTAATACATAGCCATTAATTTTATGAGGCCAAATGATTACTAGTATCTAACAGATTGATTGATTGATTGGGTGGTGACTTTAAACTTTAAAAACAAGTAAATAAAATTGCAAAAATAGGTTTAGGAAAATTGAAATTTATAAAACTATCCAGGGTTGTGAATTCTTCCAATATCTTTTAAAAGATGAAGTGGTTATTTCACGTTTGTGCAATATATTGATTTATTAACCTGGAACACGAAAAATATGTAAAAGTCTCTTCCGATGGTCAGATAAAAATACCCAGTGTAACCCAATTAATGATATTCATATGTCAACCAAGTTACCTGAATTCATCAAGATTAAGTTTCAATTATGGTTACCCCTGCCCGACAGGTATAATCCTATCTTGTGGGGAAATCTATTAAAGAGTTATCTATCCTCAAAGAATATCGTGGGTTATTAAGTCTAGGATCTTAAACCTAAAATCCATTTTCCAAGTTCATTTTAAGTTTACCAGTTCAATCTTATTAATGACAAGTTAACAAGAAGCATTAAGACTAAGGCTCAATACATAAACCTTTATATTACCCAAACCATAAAACAATCCTTTATTAACCAGTGATATTGGAATTCATCACAACTTCAGATAACAGGCTTAGCTACGACACATATTTAAGGCTAATAAAAGCTTAAATAAAATAAAATAAAACATAAAGTAAATGCTGGAAATTAAATAAAGTAAATGCTGGAAATTGATGAGTGGTATTTATATCACTATTTCCCACTCATTTAACCTAATATTTTGTATAATTTCTCGAGTTTTGTGAACGTTTTGATGTGTTTTGTGTTGTTTTGCAGATAAATAAAGTTGGGAAAACATTGGAAGCAATTTGGGGCCAAAATAGAGAAAAAATGACAAAAAGGGCAGTTTTGTAATTTGCCGGCGTCGCGACGCCAAGACCCTCAGCGTCGCGACGCCTAACGTGCGCCGGAAATGCTAACGTGCACCGAGGGACACGTGTCAGAATCTGAGAAATTGGAATTGCTAACATGCGCCGGATCTTGCTAACGTGCGCCGACCTTGCTAACGTACGTCGTGCCACATGTCGCAATCCTATTGGACCAAACTATACGCGTGCCACGTGTCGCCTCCTCATTGGACTGAATCACCGGCGAACCACATGCTGCCACGTGTCTATCTCTCATTAGACCAATCTTAAGCGCGTGCCACGTGTCAGATTTTCATTGGACCGAAAGCTCAGCTAATCACCATGTGTCACGTGTCGCCTCATGATTGCGCCGTATCGCCGCGTGACACGTGTCACCACCTGATTCTGCCGACAGAACACGCGTGGTCAACCGACGTGGACCAAAGATGCGTGCTGGCGTCGCGACGTCGGATCCAGAAACTGCCTATAAATTGAGGCCTCCACCACTTCATTTTGTGTGCTTTCCTTGGGAGTTTTCCCTGATTTCATAGAAAGCATCTAGTTCTTGTAAATATAAATAATAATATTTAATTTATGTATTTTATTTTTCAGCAATAGTAGTAGTTCTTCTTCTTCTCATTTCTTTTATGTTCAGTAGTTAAATTTCCGCTGGGGGAAGAGTGAAGCCTTTATTATTTTAGTTTAGATTAATCTCCCTAAATTATAATATGGAATTTATAATTCAAACTAAAAGGAATTACCGCCTTAATGGCTGGTTTTATTTATTTGGCATAATGTGATACCGCATATATGGATGGTCTTTAGGTGACAGATAATTACCGCCTATATGGCTGGTTTATGTTCAAATGATGATACCGCCTTTATGGCTGGTTGGACTTAATTTAAATCTGACTTAATAAGGAATACCGCCTATATGGCTGGTTGGTAATATCACTGATAAATTTCATATTATAATAAGGGAGATTTCTAAATTAGAAGTAGTAAAAATGGATCCCCAACCCCAGCATTTTATTTTTATTCTAGGGAAGTGATGAAACACAATATCCATACTTAATAATTGATTTTCTTTTTATGGGTAGTTCTTTAGTTTGTTTATTGAGTCTTAAGCTTAATGCTTCTTGTTAATTGGTCATTAATAAGATTGATGGGGTAAACTTAAAATGAACTAGACATAGAGATTTTTGGTTTCAGCCTTAGATTCAATAGCTCACGATCTTCCTTGAGGATAGATAACCCTTTAATAGATTTCCTTACAGATAAGAATATACTTGTTGGGCGTGGGTAGCCATAATTGGAACTTGGTCTTAATGAATCCAGGTAATGTGGTTGACATAGGAATATGATTCAATTGGGTTATACTGGGTATTTGCGTCTGACCATCGGAAGAGGCTTTTGCATTTCATCGTGTTCCAGGTTAGCAAATTAATTTATTACACATAAATAAGAGAGTCAATTCATCTGTTTAATAATATTGTGTGGAGTCACGACCCTAGATCTTTTGAGTCTTTTATTTATTTTCCTTAGTATTTTCTTTTGAGTCTATTTTTATTTTAATCAGCAAATCCACATTCAACCAATCAAACAGTCAATTCCCTTCTCCCTATAATTAGATACCTGTAAAAAAATAGATTCAATAATTAGTAATAACAGTAGGAATTAAGTCCTCGTGGGATCGATATTTTTATACTACTTGAACGATACGTGCTCTTCCGTTATACGCGTGTGAATGTACCGGTCAAGTTTTTGGCGCCGTTGCCGGGGACTTATATTTCTTGAGTTATTAATTTTGAAGCTATCTAATTTACTTGTATATAATTTTCTTTATTTTTATCTGTAATTTTTATTTCTTTCCTTTTTTTTTCAGGTGGTTGAAAAATGGAACACTACTGAGAGATTGAAAGATTACGTGCTTTACAAAAAGATACACCCCACATCTGGGAGCAACAGTCCGGTTTTCCGAGGCCTTTTGTCCAGCTCAATAATTATCACTGGATGCCAGAACCAAGCAATACTACATTTGCTTATCAGAACGAGATGATGAGATGTGTGATATGTGATGGTAACCACCCGAGCGATCAATGTATATACCTTTCAGAGTGGCAAAATTATTAGAATCAATCAAGGTACGAAGAGCCACCATATGTCACAGAACCACATCTTCCATCTTATCCACCATCAACATACGATCTTCATCAAGAACCAGAACCATCCGAGGAAGATCAAATACTTCACATGTTCAAAGATTGGTTCAAAGAACGGGCAACTCAAATTGATGCACAATTTCAGAGTCAAGCAGAATCCATACAGAGAATGACAGATCAGATCAGACAATTAACAGAAAATCAGAACTTCATACCTCAAAAAGCATTTTCAGATGACCAGACATTTCACGATGACATTTCAGCAGAAGAGGAGGCTGAGCAGTATCAGGAACCAGAGGTATCAGTTCAGGAACCCGAACCGATAAAGTCTCTATTTGATTTTTATTATTCAGATTCTGACGAGGATGAAGCTGAGTTGTTTGTACCAACTGCATCAACAATTGAGGATGGAATTCTGTATCCTTAAAATGAAGATCTTGGAGCATCCATTGCACAAATGTTTGAAGAAGATCTACCTGAGCCAATCATTTCACCCAGATCAGAGGATGAAGACCTAATGTCAGACACATCTTTTAATCCTCAGGTGGAGCAAGAAACAGAGCAAATGGAAGAGCAAATGTCTGACCTTTTTGAAGATCCAGAGAATTCAGGCGAAACATCACTGTTTTGGGGAGTACAGTTCAAAGAAATCACCCAGAAGCTTGACAGAATGGAACTCCCATTCCAAGTCAAGCACCATACGAGACCTCCTGATTTTCTTTTTTTATTTCAGGAACCACTGGAGGGACAAAGAATAAAAAGGTGGCACAAGCACTGAATGAGACAAAACTCTTTTCGCCACCTTACCGTTGGAAGAGACCTTTCAAAAGTAACGCACATGGGATTGTCTTAAATCGGACGTCCAAAATGACACCGAAACCGCATTGACAGATGAATTTCAGTCACGTCTGGCTGAAGACGGAAAATTTAGCGCTAGCAGGGAGGCAACCCATGTAATTTGTTGTAATTTCTGTTTTCATATTTTGTGTATACATGTTGTAGAGTTTTTAATTTTATGTGTTTTTTTGTAGGGAAAAGAACAAACAGAGCATTTAAAGAGGAATGGTGTTTGGCAATCACAAATATGAGAGCTAATTCATGAGTGGTGGTTGAGTAAGGAATGAAATCTTGACACGCACCCTCATGAATTTATACTAAGCGAGTGGCGTATTGCGTACACAATTCTATTGCCTTAATAATTGCTTTGATTTGTTTTTCGTTTATTTTCGCCGACAAGATCTAAACTTTTTGACTTTTCACGATTTATTTTAACGTTCATCTAATAATTGTCATTTGGCAGATACTAGTGCAATTATTACTTACCCTTTTTCAGGTTCTATAAATCCAGCTCTACATTTCTCTCTTCGACATATCTAGATATACATCCAAATAAGAGAGAGAAAATGGATGCAACCTCACAACAGCGAATCAAGCGAATTTATGTTTTATGTGGATCCAATTCTGGTAATAAACCAGAATATATTGAAGCTGCAAAGGAATTAGGGAGAGTCATAGGAGAACGAAATATACACCTAGTATATGGCGGTGGTAATCTTGGATTGATGGGAAGCATTTCAAAAGCCGTTCAGGAAGGTGGCGGTCACGTTTTGGGAATCATTCCAAAACCTTTGGCGGACGAACACTTAATCAGACAAACAAATGGAGATGAGCGCATTGTATCAAGTATGTCCGAACATCTCCTTGAAATGGTCAATACTGCTGATGCGTTTATTGCTTTACCAGGTGGGCTCGGAACATTTGAAGAGATATTCACAGTGGCATTATGTGCGCACTTGAATATTCATCGGAAGCCCATTGGATTACTTAACATTGAGCATTTCTTCGATTTTCTGTTTGTATTTCTTGCGGAAGCCAAAAGACACGAGTTTTTCACCAAAACAGTACAAGATATTTTCCTGACTACGGCAAAAGCCAAGAATTAATTGACCAAATCCTAGCCTTTGAACCAAAAATCGACCCCATTCTTTCCAAGTTGAACTGGTCTGATAACAATCGTGACAAGAAGTGTAAATTGGACAAAGATCTTAATCGGTAATTTTTGATTTTAGCTAACCAGGTACTATCTTCTAAACTCTTCTTCTATTATTTAAAGACATTGGGGACAATGTCTCATTTAGGTTTGGGGGAGGGAATTAGTTGATTAGTACCTTATTTTTAGTTGTGTGTTTGTTTTTATTTTTAGTTCAAAATTTTTCGAAAAATACAAAAAAAAATTGAAATTTTTTCAAAAATTACAAAAATATTCTGCATTTTTGTATTTTTTTTTCACTAAAATGGTGAAATTGGTGAGAGATAGCTGTGTAAGGAGTTTTCACTCTTGATACGTATTTCAACCCATTTTCGAAACAAGTTATTTTTGTTTATTTCCTTTGAATTATTTAATTTGTGAAATTCTCCATAATACTGACTAAAATGGATCTTCATATGCTCAGTTGGCAGATATTATCAACATGCATAGTAACATACAGACATGAGCTGTAATTGAAAAGTTTGTAATATTCAGTGCTCTAGTTTAATTGGAGGAAGCATCTCAAAAAGTGATGGAGTAAAAAAAAAAAAAAGTCTGAGATCCGAGTTATTAAGTCTCTAAGGGTGTTTTAACACCTAGTGCCCTAAAACCAACTGGTTTGGGAGTCATTTGCCCAACACTCGCTAAATGGATCAAAGATGTCGCAAAAATATATGTATATCTGAAGTCTGAGTAATTAAATCCGTAGGGTGTCTTAACACCTAGTGCTCTAAAACCAACTGGTTTGGGAGCCACCGACCCAAAGCTCGCTACATAGACGGAAGATATTGTATATAAATAAAAGATAAAATCAAAAATCAAAGAAAAAATCAGAAAAATCAGAAAATTTATTCCATTGCTACAAAAGATGTGAAATCTGATAAGACTTTGTAGGGGTTTTTAGGGGGTGGATCCGGTAACGCAGCGGAAGCGGTGAAAATCCGATTTTCAGATTTCAAAAAATTTTTCTCGGATTAATTAAATAAACATATTTATTTAACATTCCAAGAATCAAATTATGAAAATAAATTCAATAAAACATTTTTAGGTAATTTTACCGAAATGCCCTTGCTTTGTATTTTTGTCCATTTTAGTCCGAAATTCATCTAATTAATTTTGAATGATTCTAAATCATTTCTAAGATGAACTTAGCATGTTCAAAACATCAAAACACCAAAACAACCAAAATCCCCAAATTATCATCACTTGGCCGAGAGCCTCCTTTAGGCTCCAATTTGTGCATTTTGCACTTTCATGCTTCAAGACACATCCAAATGAAATCCAATCAACATGAAACTTTATATGCATCATATACACATACAAATACACAATATATATGAAAAGCCCCAAATTTGGAATTAGTCATGAACCCTAATTTTCCAATTTCCTCAAATTGGACAAATTAGACCAAATACATTAAATCAATTACTTCAATCATCATTCTTCCATCCAATCCAAGTCTCAACACAATGAAACAACTCAAGATCAAATCTAGGTCATTTAAGAGTGGGTCAATAACTCTAGATTAGCAACATGGTTTCAAAAACATTAAAAGAATGATTATAACTACAATAGTTACAAGCTTTCTTCATCACACATGCTCAACACTTTCAACCAAATTTCCATCATCAAAAACACAAAAATAATGAAAGAATAACTTAAGAACATCACAAGATGTTGCCTAGATCCTAAGGAACAAATTCCTTTCTAATAGTAAGTTTGAAAAACTTACAAAATCCAAGCTTTTCTTTAAGTTTTTCCTTTTCTCCTTCACTTGCTTTCTTTGTTTTCTTTAATGGTGTTTCTTGTAAAGTGTATTAGGTTATCAAATGAAGATGAAATGAAAACAATATATACTTGTAATAAAAACCCTTGGCCGAAATTACAAGCATTCATTTGGTAATTTTTCATTTCAATTTCATTTAACTAAAGTTTGGTCAACTTGATTAAATATCTAAAAACACTTTATTAGATATTTAAAACTTGGTCAATAAAGGCAACATAATCATTTACTTTAAATATCCTAATGTAAGATATTTATATTTTAATTAATTTAATCATTTAACAATTAAATAATTAATTAATTAATCAAATACAAATATATTAAATATATGTATAATATTTACATTAAATATTAAAAATATATATTCATTTAGGATATAAGTCAAATAACTCATTTTGACTATTAATTAATGTGTATTTAAATTAATCAAGTATTAAAAGTAAATACACAATATTAGGCAAATGACTATCTAGTCCCTTTAGCACGTATCTTGCGTTTAACCTTAAACGACTTTATAAATAATCAATATTATTTATTAATGTTGCTCTAGTGCTCTACGAGTATGTTTCATTATTAGACTCTCTAGATTCAGGTATATCCGTCACGAAATCTAATTTCGTGTCCATAATCTATCCACCCGTAGATTATGACGATCACGGATAATCTCGCTGAACCATACAGGTCGAGGTCATGGCAAATGTATAATTCCTCCGTCACAGGTATCCGGATAAATCCCAGAGATATAGATGTAAATGCCAAATCTCTATCGGGATTATCCAGTCGACTATTCTATTAGCAATCTCAAAAAGAATGTTTAGAACTAGCTTCTAAACTTTACCACGGGCCCATGGTTTTATCTGATTGCTAATCATATGGACTGCCTATGCTCTGATACACAGAACTGACAGATTCTATCTTGATACACATAGGACAACCTGAGGATCTATCTACACCCAACGAACAGGCGGAGGTCTGATCTAAATAGATCGGTGACGTGACTGCCATCTAAGTGTAGAAGATGTCTCATGTGCCCACAATGGCATCTCAAGTCTAAGAATCACAAGTGCTACTCAACCCAAGAAGATTCTTATTGACGCTGGTGTACCATCCATTAAGAATCTTCGGTGAGTCGTTCAGTGTTTATCCGCTATAAACACCTACACGTCTATACTAGTCTCCAAGACTTATGGTTCATTAAGAAACCATTGGAATCATATATTCCAGTATACGACATGTACCGGTCTCACGGGTTTACTATACTGACCAAGTAGTGTAAACCTTGACCAGGGACTGTATGAGAATGACAACGTCATGATACTTCTCAATGTCCGTTGCGACGCTTTTGCTTTTGCAACTGTATCATGACTAATCATTCTCGGGTCATTACGTCTTTACCATATAGTAAGATAGATTATATTATAGAAACTGCATATATTATTCATAATAATAATATTTTACAGAAGTAGTATTTAACAGAAATACAACCGGGAATGGCGCTCTGAGCACCAACCCCAACAAAATCTCCCACTTGCTCTAGTGCCAATATCGATAGTATCTAATACCCATCGACTCCACGTGTTTATCAAACAGCTTCGGAGGTATGGCCTTCGTCAG
Source organism: Zanthoxylum bungeanum (assembly GCA_019454045.1). Lineage (NCBI taxonomy): Eukaryota > Viridiplantae > Streptophyta > Magnoliopsida > Sapindales > Rutaceae > Zanthoxylum > Zanthoxylum bungeanum. The sequence goes on along the minus strand of SKCR01002232.1, from coordinate 1,558 downwards.
CGGGTCTGCTACATTGTCTTCAACTCGTACCTTGCACACGACAATATCCCCTCGCGACACGATCTCTCGAATGATGTGGTACTTGCGTTCCACATGCTTCGACTTCTGATGCGCCCTCGGTTCCTTTGCTTGCGCAATGGCTCCAGTATTATCACAGTATAACGGAATCGCATTCTCGATACTTGGGACAACTCCCAATTCTGTGATAAAGTTCTTTATCCACACAGCCTCTTTTGCAGCTTCAGAAGCTGCCAATATATCCGCCTCAGTGGTGGAATCAGCTGTCGATCCCTGTTTGGAACTCTTCCAACAAACTGCACCTCCGTTAAGGGTAAAGACAAATCCAGATGTAGACTTTCTATCATCGGGATCCGATTGGAAATCGGAGTCTGTATACCCATTAACCTGTAGTTTCGTTCCTCCATATATTATCAACTTATCCTTAGTACCTTAAGATACTTTAGGATATGTTTGATGGCCATCCAATGGTCATTCCCTGGATTGGACTGATATCGACTAGTTACGCTAACAGCGAAACTGATATCAGCCTCGTACATAACATGGCATACATTATGCTACCCCACACGAAGCATAAGTTTGGTTAGACATTTAACCTTCTCATCTTCTGTTTGTGGACACATCTTCTTGGAAAGATGAATCCCATGTCTGAACGGTATGTTTGCTGTCTTACAGTTACCAAAACTATACCATTCCAAGATCTTATCTACGTACGTTGATTGGGATAACCCAATCAGCCTCCTTTGTCTATCTCTATAGAGTTTTATCCCTAAAACATAGGAAGCTTCTCCCAGGTCTTTCATGGAGAAATTCTTACAGAGGTACGCTTTGACGCTTTGCAACATACCTAATCATTCCAATGATTAGGATGTCATCAACATATAGGACTAAAAATACGACCATGCTCCCACTGGCCTTCTGATACACACAGGATTCTTCGAATCTTGAGAAAACCAGACGATCTAATAATCTCATCGAATCGAAGATTCCAACTTCGTGAAGTGTTTAAGTCCATAAATGGACTTCTTAAGCTACATATCATACCCGAGGTTTCGCTGGATGTGAAACCTTCCGGCTGTTCCATATAGATTTCTTCATCAAGAAATCCATTTAGAAAAGCCGTTTGACATCCATTTGCCAAATCTCGTAGTCATGATACGCAGCTATAGAAAGCAAAATCCGGATAGACTTAAGCATTGCTACCGGTGAAAAAGTTTCATCGTAGTCGACGCCAGGTCGCTGCGTGTAACCTTTTGCTACCAGTCGGGCCTTGTAAGTTTCAACCTTACCGTCAGGCTGCGCTTCCTTTTGTAAAACCCATTTACAACCGATAGGAACAATTCCTTCGGGAAGCGGAATCAAGTCCCAAACTTGATTTTCATGCATTGAGTCTATCTCGGATTTCATGGCACTTGTCATTTCACGGAGTCGATGTCCAACATCGATTCTCTATAGGTGAAAAGATCTGTCTCTTCAACTAAGAGAACATCCAGACTCTTTTCTTGTATCAAATACACCGTTCAGGCGTGTCTAGATTACC
>SKCR01002231.1:0-27733 GCA_019454045.1 Zanthoxylum bungeanum | reverse complement strand
CTAGGATGTATGGTGGAGGCTTGTTTTTATAGGAAAAAGCTTGGTTAAATCTTGTTTGGAGAAGAAATGAGAGATCATGCAATAAATGTGAGATATGATTTGGTGTCATGCAGGAAAGCCTAAGATTGATTGGAGACAAGATTTGGCTAAATTAGGATGTGATTTATTTTATATTTGGTATGTGATTTTTAGATTTTCTTTAATTTCACCATGTGTTAAATATGTATTTTATTAATTTGGATGGTTTTATGGGCTTTGGTGGGCTAATTGGGCTTGGGTGTAAGGCTAAGCAGCAACCAGAAAACCGACAACCGTTCGAATGCCGATTCGAACGCTACATGAATGCCCGCATTCTGCTTGACGTTCGAACGTGGTAACGAACGCAGTACGAACGAAGACAGTGAACTTGTGAAATGAATCTGATGACATACTATTCTGAATTTCCCTTCGACGTCCGTTTCCCGCGATCTCCGTGAGTTAAAAGGTACTGTCTCTAAATGAGAATCATCATAGTTAACAGTGATGGGACTTGTGTAATGTGTAACAGTGACAATCCTATCAAAGTTATGCAATGCATTTTCACTTACCTGGCTCGCTAGCTGCCACCTGTTTTTACCTGCTGTCTCAAACTGAGTTTGATGATGTGCCATTCCTGGCTTGCTAAACCCCGTACCTAAGGTGTCGCGGTAGTCCACAATATTCCACACTAGTCCACGATAGTCCACGATAATCCACATAGTCCACGATAATCCACGGTAGTCCACAACACTTCACAATAGTCCACGGTAGTCCACGATTGTCCACGGTAGTCCACGGTAGTCCACATAATCCACATAGTCCATACTAGTCACACTAGTCCACGATAATCCATGGTAGTAAACATAATCCACATGTCCACGATAATCCACGGTAATCCACAACACTTCACAATAGTCCACGGTAGTCCACAACACCTTACGATAGTCCACGGTAGTCCACAACATTTCATGATAGTCCTCGGTAGTCCACATAATTAACAACACTTCAAGATAGTCCACGGTAGTCCACGGTAGTCCACAACATTTCACGATAGTCCACGTTGTCCATATAGTCCACAACACTTCACGATAGTCCACGGTAGTCCACAGTAGTCCACAACACTTTACGATAGTCCAGGGTAGTCCACAACACTTCATGATAATCCTCGGTAGTCACATAATCCACAACACTTCAAGATAGTCCACGATTGTCCACAACATTTCACGATAGTCCACGGTAGTCCATATAGTCCACAACACTTCACGATAGTCCATGTAGTCCACAGTAGTCCACAACACATTACGATAGTCCACGGTAGTCCACAACACTTCATGATAGTCCTCGGTAGTCCACATATCCACAACACTTCAAGATAGTTCAAGGTAGTCCACATAATCCAAATAGTCCCAATGCCATACTTGGCAAACTGGTCTGATGATGCAGTGGGCCTTGACCCTGGGACGTATCCCAATAAATGCAACCGATAACGGGGGCCTCGACCCTGGGACCCATCTTAATTCCGCTGACAATATGGGCCTCGACCTTGGGACGCATCCCAATAACTAATGATGTAAATGGGCCTCGACCCTGGGATGCATCCCATAACTGAAACTGATGATGAATGTGGGCCTCAACCCTGGGACGATCCCCAAACTGCTGATAATAAATTGGGCCTCAACCCTGGGACTCATCCCCAAAACTGATTAGTGATGATGATGTAAGCCTCAGCCCGGGGACTCTCCCTTAACCTGATGCTGATGCTGATGGAGGCCTCAACCCTGGACTCGTCCCGCAACTGATACTTGAAAATGATGATGTAGGCCTCGGCTCTTGGGACTCATCCCTGAAACTGATGTTGATGCCTGAAATGGGAGCCTCTGTTGGAAATCTAATAACCATGTCCCAAGATCAAAAACAAGCAAATATATATAAGAATGAACTACATTGAAGTAATGGCGGAAACAATACTCACAAAAACGGAATGTGGATGCAATGGATGAAACAAATGTTGCTCCTTTGTGCAGTGGAGGATTCGGCCAAGCAGAAAAGAGAAGCTCCAAGCTTTATTGATCCTTCCAAGCTCTAAGATGAGTTTCCCATAACACCTTGTATGATCCCTTGATGGTGCTAGCAAAGATGTGTTTTTATGTTCCAAACAAACACAAATTCTTCAAGCTTTTGCAACAAAACCTGAAAATGGAGAGCTGTGAAACTGTGACAGTTTCGGTAATTGAGAGGGAGAAGATAATTGATTTTTGTTCAAAAATCAATTTATATTTATGTCATAATTATATTAAATAATAATATACTTATGACACAAACCATGCAAGGCTTAGAGTGTCTAACACTCAATTTCCATGCAATACCCTTGAGTGCTTTGTACACTATCTTCATGCAATACATCTTGATTAAATAATGCAAATAATGACAAGTGTCATGTGGGCCCCACACGTTTCCAAATGAAAGTGGGCCCACGTGCACTCACGCGTTCGGGTTCGATATTTCCGAAATACCGAGCTTACGTCGCGACGTTAATTAAATCGAATTTAAATAAATAATTGCGCCTAGCGAAATTATTATTTACGTCGCTAACGAATTAATTCTAAATTAACTCGTTTGCCCGAATTAAAATCTAATTTCAATTTCGCGTCGAAATCGAATTCCGATTATTATATCGAATATAATAATTTTACGATTAATTCTAAATTAATCGTTCTCTCTCTTTTTATTAGTACTTTATCCAAGATAAAGTCTCTCCGTAATTAATCCAAGATTAATCGAGTTTGAATCATACGTCATTGGTGAATCTTCGGGAAGCGACCCAAGAGACCTCTAGATATGTTGGCAGTAAATCCGGTTGTCGAACTATTCGAACACGTACGTACCAAGTACTACGTTTTTACCGATTTACAAGACAAGGTTAGCTTCTAGCAAAACGCCATGCCTACCCAATTCTCTAGAAATATTCTTACTGGAATATTAGATCTATAACAGGCGTAGTATACCGTAGTATAGTGTATATCGAACCAGTATCGGATGATCACATGTAAGGCCTGGGGCTGGATATGTGTCTGCCCCGTACGATACACATATCGGACATCAAGCAACCAGTCTCTTTGAATCGGATAATCCTGACCTAGTCATATTATCCCGATGGTTGCAACCATTATAGTAGTACTAGTTCTGTATCCCTCGCGATCATCATCTCCATATGTCTGAAGTGATACTTCCATCTTGACATCACACCCAGTACACTACGATTCTCGATAAACCCAGAAGAGGTATACACAGAACTCGTTAAAGCCCTGGACCACCAAACCTAAATTTTACCGATTGTCGTAAGTACTAGCGATGCAAATCTCAGGTTAAGATCATATGCACCTACCCTGAAGCGGACTCCCATAGACACGCAGACATACTACCAATGGGACTCCGCGGGGTCTATCCAGAGCGAAGCTGTTTTCCGTACCATCGGTAAAACACAACCCTCCTACCGCACTTGCATAAGTATCCAATACTTAAATATATGAGAACTATGCCGTTGTGCCCTCACAACATGCACAAGTGCAGTACTAGTCTATTCCGCATTATCGATGTCCAATCTCGATAATACTACGACTAGGGATATTTAATGATTAAACCTTTATGGATTGATACTGTCTCATATCATCACAATCCGGAACTAATCATAGGGACTTTTACCATTTATATATCAAAGTAAAAAATTACAAAACGGTAAAAGGCAATTTCATTACTACATAGTTAATTTTGTACAATAATACAATATCATTTACAAAATAGTGACGCTATGGGTCATTACTGTCTAACAATCTCCCACTTGGCCTATAGCCAGTCACTCAAGCATCTAATACCTGAACTATGTACATGTCGCTCAAACTTTTCCCGAGGAATAGCCTTCGTCAGCGGATCTGCAATATTATCCTCTGATGCGATCTTCTCGATCTTCACATCGCCACGATGTATGATCTCTCGAATCAGATGGAATCGTCGAAGAACATGTTTGGATCGTTGATGAGACCTTGGTTCCTTAGCCTGTGCTATAGCCCCGCTATTGTCACAATACAATGGAACGGGCTCAGCTGCTAACGGAACTACTCCTAATCCAATTAGGAATTTTCGGATCCAAACTGCCTCTTTTGCTGCTTCAGCTGCTGCAATGTACTCCGCTTCAGTTGCTGAATCGGCAACAGTATCTTGCTTGGAAGATTTCCAGCTCACTCTGCTCCGTTATTCAAGCAAAATATGTACCCGGTTTGCGACTTGAAGTCGTCTCTGTCGGTTTGGAAACTTGCATCGGTATACCCAGATACCTCAAGTTCTCCATCTCCATAGATTAAGAAAACATCCTTAGTTCTTTTAAGATACCTAAGGATATTCTTAACCGCCATCCAGTGATCCTGTCCTGGATCGGCCTGATATCGACTGCACATGCTCAAAGCATAGGACACATCAGGTCGTGTACATATCATGGCATACATGATCGATCCGACTGCCGAGGCGAACGGAGTCCGACTCATGTTGTCTCTCTCATCTTGTGTTTTAGGACACATGTCCCTAGATAGAAAGACGCCATGTGATGTTGGCAACAGTCCCTTCTTGGACTGATCCATGTTGAATCTCTTCAACACTTTATCAATATATGTACTCTGGGAGAGTCCAAGTAGCTTTCTAGATCTATCCCGGTAGATCTTTATTCCTAGAATAAAAGCTGCTTCTCCCAGATCTTTCATGGAGAATTTCAATGAAAGCCAAGCTTTCACCGACGTTAACATGGGAATGTCATTGCCTATAAGCAATACATCGTCGACATAAAGGACAATAAAAGTCAGTGCACTCCCACTAACCTTCTTATATACACAAGGATCATCTACGTTTTGAATGAAATCATATTCTTTTATGACCTCATCAAAACGTTGGTTCCATGACCTCGATGCTTGCTTCAGTCCATAAATGGACCGATTTAACTTACAAACCTTGTTTGCAAGTCTTGGTGCGATAAAACCGTCAGGTTGTTGCATATAAACATCCTCCAACAGGTTTCCGTTAAGGAAAGCGGTTTTAACGTCCATCTGCCATATTTCGTAATCGTAATATGCAGCTATTGCAAGCATTATCCGAATGGATTTAATCATGGCAACGGGTGAGAAAGTTTCGTCATAATCAACTCCAAGTTGTTGACGATACCCCTTCGCTACGAGCCTAGCTTTGTACGTTTGAACGTTGCCATCCATGTCTGTCTTCTTTTTGAAGACCCATTTGCATCCAATAGGCTTTACGCCTTCTGGTGCATCAACCAGTGTCCAAACTTGGTTGGTATACATGGAATCCATTTCGGCCTTCATGGCATCTCTTGCCATAAAGTGGATTCGATACCTGTATCGCTTCCTCATACGTAGCCGGTTCAGTATCCTCAATAAGATTAATATCTACATGAGGTGAGATCAGGAATCCATACCTCTCAGGTATTACCCTGACTCTCTCCGACCTACGTAGTCCTTGTGTAACTGAAGATTGTGGTTCAGTCTCATCCTGGATGGACTGTTCATGTTCCGTTCTTGATTCATTGCCAGGAACAGTATCACTACGACTTTCATCGAGTTCTACTTTCCTCCCACTAAACACTGCATTTAGGAATTCCTTCTCAAGGAAAACCGCATGTAGAGCAACAAATACTTTGTTCTCTTTTGGGTATAGAAGTAATATCCTTTGGTTTCCTTAGGATATCCAACAAATAGGCATTTATCTGATTTGGGTTCAAGTTTGGTACCTTCCAAACGTTTGACGTATGCCCAGCAACCCCAAATCTTCAGGAATGAGAAACCTGGTTTCTTTCCTGTCCATATCTCATACGGAGTCTGTTCAACAGACTTTGACGGAACCCTATTCAAAATAAGAATTGCACTTTCTAATGCATGTCCCCAGAAGGATATAGGCAGCTCAGTGCGACTCATCATCGACCTTACCATATCAAGCAAGGTACGGTTTCTCCGTTCAGACACACACCATTTAATTGTGGTGTTCCAGGAGGAGTCCATTGTGAAAGAATACCATATTCTTTCAAGTAATCTTGAAACTCATTACTTAAGTATTCGCCACCACGGTCCGACCGTAATGTTTTAATACTCTTGCCTGTTTGTTTTTCAACTTCGTGTCGAAACTCTTTGAATTTCTCAAAAGTTTCCGACTTGTGCATCATTAGATACACATAACCATAACGTGATGCATCATCCGTAAAGGTTACGAAGTATCGATATCCACCTCTAGCCTGGCTAGACATGGGCCCACAAACGTCACTATGAACGAGGGCTAACAGTTCAGTGGCGCGTTCACCTTTACCACTAAAAGGTGATTTAGGCATTTTGCCTAATAAACAAGATTCGCAGACGTCATATGAATTTGGATCAAATCCGTCCAAGTACCCACTCTTCGAAAGTGTGGATATGCGAGTCTTGTTGATGTGTCCCAGACGACAATGCCACAAATAAGTTTCTTCTTTTGGATTACTCATTTTGAGCCTTTTGTTTGTTATTTTACATTTTGGAGATTCATTTATATTCAAAATATAAAGACCATTATTTGCATCAGCACTGCAAATTTCTGCATCATTCATATAAATAACACCTGGTGTTTTTAAATACAAAAGTGTACCCTGTTTGGGTTAACAAAGATACAGAAATAATATTCCTAGTTAAACTAGGAACAAATAACAGTCATTTAGTTTAAGTACATGCCCCGAGGGCAGTTCCAAAACAAAAGTGCCTACGGCCAAAACAGCAACAGAAGTTCCATTTCCAACTCGTAGATCTACCTCCCCCGAAGCCAGTCTCCTGCTATCATGCAGATCCTGCACATCAGTACAAATATGAGAACCACAGCCAGAATCAAAAATCCAATTTTTATTAAGACTGGAAGTAGTCATATTTATCTCAATAACAAACATACCTGAGGCCGGAGCCTTGCCCGCCTGTATGTCCTCCTTATGTCCCTTGTTCATGCGGCAGTCACGCTTCCAGTGACCTCTCTTGCCGCATTTCAGGCAAACATCTTGAGACTTGTCCCTTGGCTTCCCAGAAGCCTTTGTTGACTTGGCCTTGCCTTTGTTTCTATGCTTTTCTTCTTAACACCCCCAGTTGCCTTGAGCCCAGCTTTCGGCGTTTGAGATGTTGTTGCAAAGTGCGCCTCGCGCTTGTTGCCTTTCAGAAGTTCTTTTTCTGACTCCTTGAGAATCGACAATAACTCTCCAAGAGTGTCATCCGAATTCATCAGTTTGTAGTTGATGACAATCTGTTTCCAAGTATCGGGTAGTGACTGTAAAGTACATCTATAGCCAGCTCAGCCTCCAAGACTATACCCATATTAGCCAGTTCATCAATATCGGCTATCATTTGAGTCCCATGGACCTCAACAGAACTACCATCAGTCATACGGGAGCGAAAGATTTTCTTCACTAACTCGTACCTCGCCATCCGCTTATTAGTGCGGTGAAGATCTTGCAATCTTGCCATCATATTATAAGGATCCAAGTCCCTATTTTGGCGACGAAAGTGTTGAGTCATTGAAGCAAGCATGATCGACTGAGCCGTGTCACAATCATCACTGTGAGTTTTCCATAACTCCAGCTCAAGTGGCTCAGTGGGCTTAGGCCCGAGAGGTCTTTGTATCGTATACAGTATCCTCTCCGCCCCAAGGACTATCCTTAGGTTCATTTCCCAATCAGCGAAGTTGTGCCCTTAAACACATTGTCACCCATGATTATGTCACGGACATTTACCTTGTTTGCCATCTTAACTACGATAATCTAATATCTAGTTAACGATATGTGGGTACAGTCAAACTGTTACAAAAAAAATAACATTTTATTAGTCCAACTAATGTTAAAATATTGACGAAATAAATTTTGTAAGCGCGTAAAGCTAAGTATCTGAATGAAATTGCAAATCAATACTAGCCTCCCACTATTTTCTACAAGTCTCTAACCCTCTGTTGAGTACTCGGGAAATCCAATTTCCTAGTGGGCTAGGATCCCGTTAAATAACACACAACCTTGACTTTGGCCAACAAGTTGTATGATATTTAACTAGGTAGATCTCGAAGATCAATTGGATCCCATCCAATTCCTAGATCCGGTAGGTGGACATCCAAGTCCGAAACATATATATCTAATACATAGTCAATGTATCCAATACATTTTCCTAACCATTTCCTCTGAATCAACTAAGCCTTGGCTTTGGCACAACAAACCTAATGATTCCAGTTAAGCGGGACCCATTGACAAGGAAAGTTTCGTAATCAATGTCGATGGACAAGAAGTGATCTTGACTTTGGCCAACAAATCACAACTTGGACAGGACACCGATGTGGAACAAAACTCTCATGATTCAAACACATCCTCAATTGACAAAGGTCTTGACTTTGGCCAACAAACCAATGCCAATTTCGGATCTTGGAGAAAGAATCATTCAACGGAAGGAAAATCGCTTAATATTGTTTGAGGGATTTTTCGCGTAATTGGCAACCAATTAATTTATCTTTGTTAGGTCTCATCATCATACACCCTTAAGCATGCTTCTAAAACATCATAAAGCGCGTAAAGTAAAGTAATAGTGATATGCGGATGGATATATAAACAACTTGTTCCTAGAACAAATCACTCCTTTCCTCTCCCCGCTCCCCGCTAGCACTATTCTACTTCTACCCAATTACATAATACAATAAGAGAAACCTCATTTACATTGAGGGGAATTAGGTGAGAAGAGAATACAAAGAGATAAAGAGATAAGGCTGGACACGCAGGTCCAATTTATAAATTCCAAATTTACAATAATTTCTAAAATTACCCTTCCCTTCTAATATCCATCCGATATACACTATTCATACAACACATCCACATTCATTCATTCATATCATGTTATACAACCAATCAAATCCATTTAATTAGTCTTTAATTAGGTGACAATACAATGTTCAAACAATTGTTTGCATTTGCGCGAGTCCAACTCGTTTGAGAATAAATACATATGGTATGAATTCACGAATTATATCGAACTACTCGTTAAATCCAATTTAAGTCGTATTCAATACTAATCCTTTTATTTAATTCTAAATTAAATATTTACACTTTTATTGTGCTTTTATAACTTAGATTCCAAATCTAGTACTTTTGGGTCTCAAAGCCCAACTAACATCTAATGTCCGTTTATTAAAGTCCGATGGGCTTTCTATTGATTTCATTAGGCTTGGGCCTTGGTCAATGTGGGTCAAACCCAATTTCCAAGCCCAATAAGGAATCACCCTCATTTGCCATAAAATCAATATCAAGCCCATAAGGCCCAATTAAACATAAAAGCCCATTTATTACATTTGGACTTAAATGGTGTGATTAGGCCCATTTTGGATCCAATCCAAATGGTCCAAATCTACTTGGCCCAACCAAGCCCATTTATGACCAAATATAATAGTTTTAGGCCCAATTCCAATTTAAGCCCAATTAACTAAATTTTAAAATTCCAAATTTTATAACTTAATTAATTAAAGTGTATTTCATGATTAATCCTTTAAATCAATATTCCCAAAATATCAAATTAATCTATTAATCATATTTTTATCTTAAATACATGTCCAACATTATTTAATCAAAAAATCAAGTCCCTAATCATCATCAAGCATTCGGCCAAGGTGATTAATATGGTTCCGATTTCGTTTTCAATCCAATCAAGTTACAAATGATCATCTCCATATTATTTCAAGTCATCCAATGTCTTAAAATTAAAAAATCATCTAGTCCACATGCTTGCATGTATTCGGCCAAGCCTCATTGGGGTGGAAAAATTAATCCAATTTATTTTCCATGAAATTGATGATGTATAATCCATTTAACATACATCTAAGCATATTTAATCAAGCAAACTCATCAAATCATCAGCTTCAAACAATTTTCCCCAAATAACATCCTAATATATTTGCATGCATTTTTAGGCTCAATGATACCATTGTTGGAAATCTAATAACCATGTCCCAAGATCAAAAACAAGCAAATATATATAAGAATGAACTACATTGAAGTAATGGCGGAAACAATACTCACAAAAATGGAATGTGGATGCAATGGATGAAACAAATGTTGCTCCTTTGTGCAGTGGAGGATTCGGCCAAGCAGAAAAGAGAAGCTCCAAGCTTTAATTGATCCTTCCAAGCTCTAAGATGAGTTTCCCATAACACCTTGTATGATCCCTTGATGGTGCTAGCCAAAGATGTGTTTTTTATGTTCCAAACAAACACAAATTCTTCAAGCTTTTGCAACAAAAACCTGAAAATGGAGAGCTGTGAAACTGTGACAGTTTCGGTAATTTGAGAGGGAGAAGATAATTGATTTTTGTTTCAAAAATCAATTTATATTTATGTCATAATAATTATTAAATAATAATTTACTTATGACACAAACCATGCAAAGGCTTAGAGTGTCTAACACTCAATTTCCATGCAATACCCTTGAGTGCTTTGTACACTATCTTCATGCAATACATCTTGATTAAATAATGCAAATAATGACAAGTGTCATGTGGGCCCCACACGTTTCCAAATGAAAGTGGGCCCACGTGCACTCACGCGTTCGGGTTCGATATTTCCGAAATACCGAGCTTACGTCGCGACGTTAATTAAATCGAATTTAAATAAATAATTGCGCCTAGCGAAATTATTATTTACGTCGCTAACGAATTAATTCTAAATTAACTCGTTTGCCCGAATTAAAATCTAATTTCAATTTCGCGTCGAAATCGAATTCCGATTATTATATCGAATATAATAATTTTACGATTAATTCTAAATTAATCGTTCTCTCTCTTATTTAGTACTTTATCCAAGATAAAGTCTCTCCGTAATTAATCCAAGATTAATCGAGTTTGAATCATACGTCATTGGTGAATCTTCGGGAAGCGACCCAAGAGACCTCTAGATATGTTGGCAGTAAATCCGGTTGTCGAACTATTCGAACACGTACGTACCAAGTACTACGTTTTTACCGATTTACAAGACAAGGTTAGCTTCTAGCAAAACGCCATGCCTACCCAATTCTCTAGAAATATTCTTACTGGAATATTAGATCTATAACAGGCGTAGTATACCGTAGTATAGTGTATATCGAACCAGTATCGGATGATCACATGTAAGGCCTGGGGCTGGATATGTGTCTGCCCCGTACGATACACATATCGGACATCAAGCAACCAGTCTCTTTGAATCGGATAATCCTGACCTAGTCATATTATCCCGATGGTTGCAACCATTATAGAGTACTCGTTCTGTATCCCTCGCGATCATCATCTCCATATGTCTGAAGTGATACTTCCATCTTGACATCACACCCAGTACACTACGATTCTCGATAAACCCAGAAGAGGTATACACAGAACTCGTTAAAGCCCTGGACCACCAAACCTAAATTTTACCGATTGTCGTAAGTACTAGCGATGCAAATCTCAGGTTAAGATCATATGCACCTACCCTGAAGCGGACTCCCATAGACACGCAGACATACTACCAATGGGACTCCGCGGGGTCTATCCAGAGCGAAGCTGTTTTCCGTACCATCGGTAAAACACAACCTCCTACCGCACTTGCATAAGTATCCAATACTTAAATATATGAGAACTATGCCGTTGTGCCCTCACAACATGCACAAGTGCAGTACTAGTCTATTCCGCATTATCGATGTCCAATCTCGATAATACTACGACTAGGGATATTTAATGATTAAACCTTTATGGATTGATACTGTCTCATATCATCACAATCCGGAACTAATCATAGGGACTTTTACCATTTATATATCAAAGTAAATAAATTACAAAACGGTAAAAGGCAATTTCATTACTACATAGTTAATTTTGTACAATAATACAATATCATTTACAAAATAGTGACGCTATGGGTCATTACTGTCTAACAGCCTCACCTTGGGAACTCATTCCCGAAACTGAAACTGATGTGGGCCTTGCCCCCAGACTAATACTGATGTGGGCCTCGCTCCAGATTGATACTGATGGGGCCTCGCCCCAGACTGATACTAATGTGGGCCTCAACCCTCAACCCTCAGATTACTAACCGAATCTAACACCAATATGGGCCTCAGCCCCGGATTATTACCTGAATCCTATACTGGCTTTTGTTTATGCCTGATTGGCTTTTCTTTGCCTCTTTCCTTTTTCTTCTTTAAAACCTGTGAACACAAAACAAACAAACACAAAAGGGTGCAAATGTGTGTACGTGTTATGCATGTATGCATGAATGTTCCCATCCCATCGGAAGGTCTTCTCCCAATTCTCTTGGTGACTGCTCGGTCTCAGGTAAAATACAGCTTCAATCTGTCAACATTGATCGGCTCGGTTAACTCATTCCCTTCCAAGTCTGACAGCCTCACTGTCCCCGTTTCCCAGTTCTGAATGACTATCTTATCTTTCTGTTTGCTTCTTCTGAGGATTCCCCGTGTTCTAGCATCGTTGTGTATCATAGTACCAAGGTTGAATGCTTTTGTCAAATATACTCATGTTGCATATTCAAGAGTACGGGGAATGAACGTCTTTATTATCATTAGAAACGGTTCAAACAAACAGGCAAAATCAATGTCTATATTAAAAATGCAGGATCAAACAAACTAGGAGGAACAACTTCATCATTCGCAGCACTGCCTTCTTCCTCGGCCTATGGTTCTTCATCGTTGTCACCTCTTATCCCCATATACGAAGCTTAGTGGTTGAGAGCTTGGAGGACGAAGGTTCGGGCAAGCCAGACTTGATCATGTATGCGTGAATGTTCCCATCCCATCGGGTTAGGTCTTCTGCCAATTCTCTTGGTGACTGCTCGGTCTCAGGTAAATACAACTTCAATCTGTCAACATTGATCGGATCGGTGAACTCATTCCCTTCCAAGTCTGACAGCCTCACTGTCCCTGTTTCCTAGTTTCTGAATGACTATCTTATCTTTCTGTTTGCTTCTTCTGAGGATTCCACGTGTTCTAAGCATCGTTGTGTATCATAGTACCAATGTTGAATGCTTTTGTCAAATATACTCATGTTACATATTCAAGAGAGTACGGGAAATGAACGTCTTTATTATCATTAGAAAAAGATTCAAACAAATAGGCAAAATCAATGTCTATATTAAAAATGCAGGATCAAACAACTAGGAGAACAACTTCATCATTCGCAGCACTGCCTTCTTCCTTCTTCCTCGCCTATGGTTCTTCATCGTTGTCACCCACTTATCCCCATGTACGAAGCTGTGGTTGAGAGCTTGGAGGACGAAGGTTTCGGGCAACCAGACTTCATCATGTAGGTGGGGGGGAACAAAGTGATAATTTGTAGAGGATTGGTGTGTGTGTTTGTCTGTTCTCTTTCATCATCAGGTCAGGGATCTTATGGGATTCAATTAAGTCTTGGATCTCATGGCGGAGACGGGTACAGCTATTTGTGTCATGGCCAGGTTGTTGGTGGAAGTGGCAGTAGCGGTTCATATTGAGGCTTGGTGGGGAGGATTTGGGAGTGTCTAAGTTCCAAGAGTTTTAAGAGTCCTTGCCTGGTCAGCTTCTGAAGCACTTTGGACAAGGGTCTACCCAAGTTAGAAAGCGCCTATTCTTAATGGCAGAAATCTTGGCAGTAGCGGGCTTAGTCTCAGAATGTCCTCCAAAATTCCTCATATTCTGGCCATAAACTTCCGGTTTTCCACCTCCTCTTCTTCAATATCCATGACAGTTTCCCTTAGCTATCGGAAATCTGCAATCATGGAAGTCATCCTCCTTAGCTTCCCATAGATGGAGGGCTTAGTACCCATGATGATCATCTTTATTTGGTCTTTCTCTGAGGGCCTTGTTTGCATCTTTAGCAGCTGGCTTCTCCAGCGTTCCACATACTCCTTAAAGCTCTCCTCCGGCCTTTGGTTAGTATTCTCCAAGTCGCGGAGCGACAAGTCGATCTCTAAGTCTGTAACATACTGCTTCAGAAAAGCATCAGCTAGTTCCCTCCAATCTTTTTTAACCTTTTTCTCAAGGCTGTGATACCATACTACAGGTGCTCCCTCGAGTGACATCCCAAACATCTTTTGGACTTGGCGCTGTGATAGGCCTACTGAACTCATCATTGAGACATATTGCCGCAGATGGACCCTCGGGTCCCCATTCCCATTGAACTTAGCCATATAAGACATCTTGAACTGAGCTGGCAGCTGTTCTTCGAAGGTCAACGCCTCATAATCCAACAAGTCCTCATGTTTCCCCCCCTTCAGTTTACTAGTAACTGACTCCATCTGATCACGGAGTTTCTATATCTCGGCCTGAGACCCGGCTATTCTTCCCGTGGCATATTCAGCCATATCATCCCCAAATACAGGGATATCTTCACTCAATCTGTTCAGAGGCTCTTCACGCCTTACATTCTCAGAGTTTCCCACAGCACGGGGCACTACCATATTTGCCATGGCATTAGTCAAGGCTTGCAACTGTTCGGTAATCTTGGCGAAACCATTTTCCAACTGATCTATCTGGGATACCTCGTTATCGGATGTACTCATATCTGTTACCGGTCTTTTAGTGAGTCTTTCCTCTTCCCTAACCCAACAGGAATCTATAATGGCTTTTAGACACAAGGATTAACATGATGCGTATATGCATGAAATAAATGAGATGCATGCGATACAATGAATTTATCAACTCATTAAAATTTTCACATAAATCGGCCCATCATCATTTTAGAAGCTTTTGGGCTAACTGTCATAAGAGTGAACTCGTCCCAATTTAAATGGCCCAACAAGTTCACATCTCATGGCAAGAAGTCCAACCGTATCCAAATGATAATATTCCTAAACACAAACATATATTGGCCCATTGGCGTTTTATAAGCTTTTGGCCCAATCATCATAAGATACGTTCTTGTCCCAGTTTAAATGGCCCAACAAGCCCATACCGCATGACAAAAGGTCCAAATGGATCCAAACGACAATGTTCCCAAACACAAGCATACATAAATAATTTCTTCAGAGTGGCCCATCAACATTTCAGAAGCTTTTGGCCCAATTGTCATAGGATACGAACCCGTCCCAGTTTAAATGGCCCAACAAGTTTGCATTTATGACAAGAGGCCCAACTGCATCCAAATGAGGATGGTCCACAAGCACAAGGAAATAGTTGCTATAGGCCATACAACCCCGGTCTAATTGTGGGCTTACGGGAGTGTGGACAAAGACTCTCGCTGGTGAAGGATTGCCCACAACTAGGTCTCCCCACTCAAAGGTTCGAGTGCCAACGAGTTATGGTGTGTGACTGACTGTCAGATGGATTTCCCGTTGTAGATTCCCCAGAGGGAGGGTGGAGCGAGGCTCTCTTAAGTACCCTAGCCTCTTAGGCTCTTATCGCTTGGTGACAGGAATAAACAACGAGTCCTCCAAATTAGTCCATCACAATAGGCTACAAGTAAATGATTATCTAGGTGCCTTCACAGCTTTTCCTCATAGAAAAGTAGTGAATGAAGGAAGACTCCAAACCATTACCCAGCCTTAAAAATGCAATTGATTAAACCCATTTTAATCCACAGTAGACACGGTTAATTAAAGCACAAATCATAATATTACAAGACATTATTTCGAGGCCGATTCTCTATCCCCAGTCAAGTCGCCAGACTATGGGAACTGAGAAATTGGGCGACGCATGCTGTTCCGGGCTCGCGGCCCGGTTGGGAGTACGGAGTAGCCCGCGGGGGACTAAACCGGAGAATGATGGAGTCGCCACCCGGTGTGAACCGGGACAAAGATTTAAGGCCGCACTCACCCCTCGCAAGGGAAGACCTCAAACCATTGGGTTCGGAATGGTCCCTTACTTATGCCACTTGTAATAAAATGATTTGTGCAATAATTCAACCAAGCCTAAGCAACATTTATTTCCAAGGATAATTTACTCATATGTTCGCATGCATAAATACAAGGCTCATATCTAAGTTTGCATATAATCTATGTCCACATTTGCATACAACCTATTTCCATATAATCTATGTCCAAATTTTCATGTATAGAGATAAATACGGCTAGCATACAACGTCATAAGCACATTACATTTGATCATAGGCAAGCTAGAATATAATAATTGTACAATTATGCATGGAAGCAAATTGGAATAACGACGAACATGCAATAGCACACGGCAATCTCATGAACATACTTCGATCATATAATGCGGAAAACAAAGAACAACCTAAACATAATGCAAATTCCAAATGCAAAATAAATGACTAATCATGCTTGAAAATGAACAACTAAATGGGCTAAATCATGCTTGAATACCATCTCATAAATACATCAAATAACTAAATGCAGGAATACAAATAATATGATTGATTACATGATACAAGAGAAATCACCTAAGAAACAATTATGCATGACATGTGATGAAAAGGACTCAGTTCAGTGTGTGCGCATTCGTGTAGCATTCGAAAACGTTTGATAACACGTTCGAATGGGTCCAGACCAGATGCATGATAAAACAAAGGAAATACGTGCGCGTTCGAATAGCGTTTGTAAACACGTTCGAACGGGAAACAGAAGGTTCGTGTTCGTGTAGCATTCGAGAACGCGTTTGAACGTACTGAGACAGAAAACATGCGTTCGTGCGGAGTTATGAAACACGTTCGAACGGGGTTACAGTATTGACCTCAAAAAAATAGTAAACAACGTGACACATACGTGAACAGATGAATAGATGACACCTAATAAATAATAACGGGCTACAAGGCGCGGAAAAGCATCGTGGTAAAGGATTTTAACCCCTCGAAACGGAGGACCTTTAATCCAACTTACTAAGCCCATGCGCTAATAACATAATGCATATAAAAATAAAGACAACGATATCGGACTTTGCATACCCGATTGAACACATCTCACATTCAACCGAATATACATCATCCGGCGCGGCAAAGCATCGTGGTAAAGGATTTTAACCTCTAAAAATAGAGGACATTTAATCGCACTTACTAAGCCCATACGCTAATAACACGATGCATATAAGAAAAGTAAAGACAACGATATCGGACTTCGTGTATCCGATTGAACACATCTCACATTCAACCGAATATACATCGTCCGGCGTGGCGAAGCATCGTGGTAAGGGATTTTAACCCCTCGAAATAGAGGACCTTTAATCGCACTTACTAAGCCCATATGCTTGACTTCATCATTACTCAAACAAACAACATGCAGAAAATAAATAACGACAATAAAAAAATAAAAATAACGTAAAATAAAATATGTGCCGTATACTCAAGTGGTACGTGGAGTTGTATCCCGAGTACAGATCATTCTACCGTCCATTCAGAATCGGCTATGAAATTTATGTCCGGGTTTCCATCCTATATACCACAAGAGGCGACACATTTTCATTCATTCAAGGGCCACAACACACACTATGCAACGACTCTCATGCGAAAAAAACAATCAAAAAACGAATGACAATAAATAGAAAAAGTGCTCTCAGGTCTAACCTTTTAAATCACCTATCGGATGTACGGTACATGATCCTCAGATGGGGTATCACTCTGCAACTCCTCTGGTTCACTGGTTCACTGCTCTCGTTCGTTGTCTCACTGTTTTGAGTCGTCATTCTCCTCGTTTTGCTGCTATTTTTCTACTGCATTTCGCTGCTCTTTCGGTGACTTTTTCTGGTCACTGTTTCAGGTATTTTAGGCCACTATTTTGGGGTATTTGGGCTGCTATTTTGGTGATGTTAAGGGTTTCTATTTTGGTGATGTTAAGGGTTGTATGGGGTTACTATTTTCGGTGGTTTAGGGGGGTTTCTTGTGTGAATGAGCTAGGGTGTTAATGCCTTGCAGAATTTTTGAGGTTTGTATGAATGTGCTAGCCCCCTAGGATGTGTGGTGGAGGCTTCTTTTTATAGGAAAAGGCTAGGGTTAAATCTTGTTGGAGAAGGAATGACAGATCATGCAATAAATGTGAGATATGATTTGGTGTCATGCAAGGAAAGCCTAAGATTGATTGGAGACAAGATTCGGCTAAATTTGGATGTGATTTATTTTATATTTGGTATGTGATTTTTAGATTTGCTTTAATTTCACCATGTGTTAAATATGTATTTTATTAATTTGGATGTGTTTTAGGGGCTATGGTGGGTTAATTGGGCTTGGGTGTGAGGCTAGCAGCAAAACCAGAAATACCGACACCGTTCGAACGCCGATTCGAACGCTACACGAACGCCCGCATTCTGCTTGACGAACGCCAATTCGAACGCTACACGAACGAAAGCTACACGAACGCCCGCATTCGAACGTGGTAACGAACGCAGCACGAACGAAGACAGTGAACTTGTGAAATGAATCTGATGACATAATTATTCTGAATTTCCCCTTCCGACGCCCATTTCCCGCGACCTCCGTGACTTAAAAGGTAGTGTCTCTAAATGAGACTCATCATAGGGACTTATATGCAAAAATGCAGTGCCTACTGTCACCCCCACTTTGATTGGACTTGTGTAATGTGTAACAGTGACAATCCTATCAAAGTTATGCAATGCATTTTCACTTACCTGGCTCGCTAGCTACCACCTGACTTCCTGCGGTCTCGAAATGAGTTTGATGATGTGCCATTCCTGGCGTGCTAAACCTCGTACCTAGGGTGTCGCGGTAGTCCACAATAGTCCACACTAGTCCACGATAGTCCACGACAGTCCACGATAATCCATGATAGTCCACATAGTCCACGATAATCCACGGTAGTCCACAACACTTCACGATAGTCCACGGTAGTCAACAACAGTTCACGATAGTCCACGGTAGTCAACAACACTTCACGATAGTCAGCGGTAGTCCACGATAGTCCATGGTAGTCCACGGTAGTCCAAATAATCCATATAGTCCACACTAGTCCACGATAATCCACGGTAGTCCACATAATCCACATAGTCCACGATAATCCACGGTAGTCCACATAGTCCACAACATTTCACGATAGTCCACGGTAGTCCATAGTAGTCCACAACACTTTACGATAGTCCAGGGTAGTCCACAACACTTCATGATAATCCTCGGTAGTCCACATAATCCACAACACTTCAAGATAGTCCACGGTAGTCCACGGTTGTCCACAAGATTTCACGATAGTCCACAACACTTCACGATAGTCCACGGTAGTCCATAGTAGTCCACAACACTTTACGATAGTCCACGATAGTCCACAATACTTCATGATAGTCCTCGGCAGTCCACATAATCCACAACACTTCAAGATAGTCCACGGTAATCCACATAATCCAAATAGTCCACATGCCATACCTGGCAAAACTGTTCTGATGATGGATTGGGCCTTGACCCTAGGACGCATCCCAATAACTGCAACTGACAATGGGGGCCTCGACCATGGGACGCATCCCAATTCCGCTGACAATATGGGCCTCGACTCTGGGACGAATCCCAATAACTAATGATGCAAATGGGCCTCGACCCTGGGATGCATCCCATAACTGAAACTGATGATGATGTGGGCCTCAACCCTGGGACGCATCCCCAAACTGCTGATAATAAATTGGGCCTCAACCCTGGGACTCATCCCAAAACTGATACTGATGATGATGTGCCTCAGCCCTAGGACTCATCCCTTAAACTGATGCTGATGGGAGCCTCAACCCTGGGACTCGTCCCCACAACTGATACTGATGATGATGTAGGCCTCAGCTCTAGAACTCATCCCTGAAACTGATGCTGATGCTGATGGGAGCCTCAACCTTGGGACTCATCCCCGAAACTGATACTGATGTGGGCCTTGCCCCCAGACTGATACTGATGTGGGCCTCACCCCCAGACTAATACTGATGTGGGCCTCGCCCCCAGACTGATACTGATGTGGGCCTCACCTCCAGACTGATATTGATGTGGGCCTCGCCCCCAGACTGATACTAATATGGGCCTCAACCCTCAGATTACTACCCGAATCTAACACCAATATGGGCCTCAGCCCCATGATTATTACCCGAATCTGATACTGTGCTTTTGTTGTGCTTGATTGGCTTGTCTTCACCGCTTTCTCTTTTTCTTCTTCAAAACCTGTGAACACAAAACAAAACAAACACAAAATGGTGCAAGATGTGTTACGTGTATGCATGTATGCGTGAATTTTCCCATCCCATCGGGTTAGGTCTTCTGCCAATTCTCTTGGTGACTGCTCAGTCTCAGGTAAAATACAGCTTCAATCTGTCAACATTGATCGGCTCGGTGAACTCATTCCCTTCCAAGTCTGACAGCCTCACTGTCCTTGTTTCCCAGTTTCTGAATGACTATCTTATCTTTCTGTTTTCTTCTTCCGAGGATTCCCCGTGTTCTAAGCATCATTGTGTATCATAGTACCAAGGTTGAATGCTTTTGTCAAATATACTCATGTTGCATATTCAAGAGAGTACGGGAAATGAACGTCTTTATTATCATTAGAAAAAGGTTCAAACAAACAGGCAAAATCAATGTCTATATTAAAAATGCAGGATCAAACAAACTAGGAGGAACAACTTCATCATTCGCAACACTGCCTTCTTCCTCGGCCTATGGTTCTTCATCGTTGTCACCTCTTATCCGAATGTATGAAGCTTAGTGGTTGAGAGCTTGGAGGACGAAGGTTTCCGGAAGGCCAGAGTTGATCATGTAGGTGGGTGGGGGAACAGAGTGATAATTTGGTAGAGGATTGGTGTGTGTGTTTGGCTGTTCTCTTTCAGGGTCGGGGATCTTATGGGAGTCAATTAAGTCTTGGATCTCATGGCGGAGATAGGTACAGCTATTGGTGTCATGGCCAGGTTGTTTGTGGAAGTGGCAATAGTGGTTCATATTGAGGCTTGGTAGGGGAGGATTTGAGAGTGGTCTAGGTTCCAAGAGTTTTAAGAGTCCTTGCATGGTCAGCTTCTCAAGCACTTTGGACAAGGATCTACCCAAGTTAGAAAACACATATTCTTAATGGTAGCAATCTCGACAGTAGCGGGCTTGGTCTCGGAATGCCCTCCAAAATTCCTCATATTCTGGCCATAAAACTTCCGGTTTTCCGCCTCCTCTTCTTCAATATCCATGACAGTTTCCCTTAGCTGTCGGAAATCTGCAATCATGGAAGTCATTCTCCTTAGCTTCCCATAGATGGAGGGCTTAGTACCATTGATGATCATCTTTATTTGGTCCTTCTCCGAGGGCCTTGTTTGCATCTTTAGCAGCTGGCTTCTCGAGCAGTCCACATACTCCTTAAAGCTCTCCTCCGGCCTTTGCTTAGTATTCTCCAAGTCGCAGAGTGACAAGTCGATCTCTAAGTCTGTAACATACTGCTTCAGAAAAGCATCAGCTAGTTCCCTCCAATCTTCTTTAATCTTTTTCTCAATGTTGTGATACCATACTACAGGTGCTCCCTCGAGTGACATCCCAAACATCTTTTGGACTTGGCGCTGTGATAGGCCCACTGAACTCATCATTGAGACATATTGCCGCAGATGGACCCTCGGGTCCCCATTCCCGTTGAACTTAGACATATCAGGCATCTTGAACTGAGCTGGCAGCTGTTCTTCGAAGCTCAACGCCTCATAATCTAACAAGTCCTCATGTTTCCCCTTCAGTTTACTAGTAACTGACTCCATCTGATCACGGAGCTTCTGTATCTCGGCCTGAGACCCGGCTATTATTCCAGTGAAATATTCAGCCATATCATCCCCAAATACAGGGATATCTTCACTCAATCTGTTCAGAGGCTCTTCACGCCTTACATTCTCAGAGTTTCCCCCAGCACGGGGCACAGCCATATTTGCCATGGCAGTAGTCAAGGCTTGCAACTGTTCGGTAATCTTGGCGAAACCATTTTCAAACTGATCTATATGGGATACCTCGTTATCGGATGTACTCATATCTATTACCGATCTTTTAGTGAGTCTTTCCTCTTCCCTAACCCAACATGAATCTATAATGGCTTTTAGACACAAGGATTAACATGATGCGTGTATGCATGAAATAAATAAGATGCATGCGATACAAGGAATATACCAACTCATTAACATTTTCACATAAATCGGCCCATCATCATTTTAGAAGCTTTAGGGCTAACTGTCATAGGAGTGAACTCGTCCCAGTTTAAATGGCCCAACAAGTTCACATCTCATGGCAAGAAGTCCAACCGTATCCAAATGATAATGTTCCTAAACACAAACATATATTGGCACATTGGCGATTTAGAAGCTTTTGGCCCAATCATCATAAGATATGTTCTTGTCCCAGTTTAAATGGCCCAACAAGCCCATACCTCATGACAAAAGGTCCGAATGGATCCAAACGACAATGTTCCCAAACACAAGCATATAGAGATAATTTCTACAGAGTGGGCCATCAACATTTCAGAAGCTTTTGGCCCAATTGTCATAGGATATAAACTCGTCCCAGTTTAAATGGCCCAACAAGTTCGCATTTCTGACAAGAGGCCCAATTGCATCCAAATGAGGATGGTCCACAAACACAAGGAAATAGTTGCTATAGGCCACACAACCCCGGTCTAAGTGTGGGCTTACGGGATTGTGGACAAATACTCTCACTGGCGAAGGATTGCCCACAACTAGGTCTCCCCACTCAAGGGTTCGAGCGACCAAGTGAGCGCACCTTTTTTATACCTTACAGTACGTGCCAACGAGTTATGGTGTGTGACTGACTGTCAGATGGATTTCCCGTTGTAGATTCCCCAGAGGGAGGGTGGAGCGAGGCTCTCTTAAGTAACCTAGCCTCTTAGGCTCTTATCGCTTGGTGACAGGAATAAACAACGAGTCCTCCAAATTAGTCCATCACAATAGGCTACAAGTAAATGATTATCTAGGTGCCTTCACAACTTTTCCTCATAGAAAAGTAGTGAATGAAGGAAGACTCCAAACCATTACCCAGCCTTAAAAATGCCATTGATTAAACCCCTTTTAACCCACAGTAGACACGGTTAATTAAAGCACAAATCATAATATTACAAGACATTATTTCGGGGCCGATTCTCTATCCCTAGTTGAGTCGCCAGAATGTGGGAACACAGAAACTGGGCGACGCATGCTGTTCCGGGCTCGCGGCCCGGTTGGGAGTACGGAGTAGCCCGCGGGGGACTAAACCAGAGAATGATGGAGTCGCCACCCAGTGTGAACCGGGACAAAGATTTAAGGCCGCACTCACCCCTCGCAAGGGAAGACCTCAAACCATTGGGTTCGGAATGGTCCCTTACTTATGCCACTTGTAATAAAATGATTTGTGCAATAATTCAACCAAGCCTAAGCAACATTTATTTCCAAGGATAATTTATTCCTAAGTTCGCATACATAAATACAAGGCTCATATCTAAGTTTGCATATAATCTATGTCCGGATTTGCATACAACCTATTTGCATATAATCTATGTCCAAATTTGCATGTATAGAGATAAATACGACTAGCATACAACGTCATAAGCACATTACATTCGATCATAGGCATGCCAGTAGATAATAATTGTACAATCAAGCATGGAAGTAAATTGGAATAACGGCGAACATGCAATAGCACACGGCAATCTCATGAACATACTTCGATCATATAATGCGGAAAACAAAGAACAACTTAAACATAATGCAAATTCCAAACGCGAAATAAATGACTAATCATGCTTGAAAATGAACAACTAAATGGGCTAAATCATGCTTGAATACCATCTCATGAATACATCAAATAACTAAATGCAGGAATACAAATAATATGATTGATTACATGATACAAGAGAAATCACCTAAGAAACAATTATGCATGACATGTGATGAAAAGGACTCAGTTCAGTGTGTGCGCGTTTGTGTAGCGTTCGAAAATGTGTTCGAACGGTAAACAGAAGGTTCGCGTTCGTATAGCGTTTGATAACGCGTTCGAACGGGTCCAGACCAGATGCATGATAAACCAAAGGAAATACGTGCGCGTTCGAATAGCGTTTGTAAACGCGTTCGAACGGAAAACAGAAGGTTCGCGTCATGTAGCGTTCGAGAACGTGTTCGAACGTACTGAGACAGAAAATATTGCATTCGTACAGCGTTCTGAAACACGTTCGAACAAAGTTACAGCAGTGACCTCAAAAAAATAGTAAACAACGTGACGCATACGTGAACGGATAAATGATGACACCTAATAAATAATAACGGGCTACAAGGCGCAGCAAAGCATCGTGGTAAAGGAATTTAACCCCTCGAAACGGAGGACCTTTAATCCAACTTACTAAGCCCATGCGCTAATAACATAATGCATATAAAAATAAAGACAACGATATCAGACTTTTTAGACCCGATTGAACACATCTAACATTCAATGAAATATACATCATCCGGCGCGGTGAAGCATCATGGTAAGGGATTTTAACCCCTCAAAATAGAGGACCTTTAATCCCACTTACTAAGCCCAAGCGCTTGACCTCATCATTACTCAAACAAACAACATGCAGAAAATAAATAACGACAATAAACAAATCAAGATAACGTGAAATAAAATATGTGCTGTATACTCAAGTGGTACGTGGAGTTGTATCCCGAGTACAGATCATACTGCTGTCCATTCGGAATCGGCTATGAAATTTATGTCCGGGTTTCCATCTTATATACCACAAGAGGCGACACATTTTCATTCATTCAAGGGCCATAACACACATTATGCAACGACTCTCATGCGAATAAAATAATTAAAAAATAAATGACAATAAATAGAAAAAGTGCCCTCAGGTCTAACCTTTTAAATCACCTCTCGGATGTACGGTGCACGATCTCGGAAGGGCTAACGCTCCGCAATTCACTGCTCTCGTTCGTTGTCTCACTATTTTGAGTCGTCGTTCTCCTCATTTTGCTGCTGTTTTTTACTGCATTTTGCTGCTCTTTCGGTGACATTTTCTGGTCACTATTTCAGGTATTTTAGGCCACTGTTTTTGGGTATTTGGGCTGCTGTTTTGGTGATGTTAAGGGTTGTTGTTTTGGTGATGTTAAGGGTTGTATGGGGTTACTATTTTCGGTGGTTTATGGGGGTTTCTTGTGTGAATGAGCTAGGGTGTTAATGCCTTGCAGAATTTTTGAGGTTTGTATAAATGTGCTAGCCCCCTAGGATGTGTGGTGGAGGCTTCTTTTTATAGGCAAAGGCTAGGGTTAAATCTTATTGGAGAAGGAATGAGAGATCATGCAATAAAGGTGAGATATGATTTGGTGTCATGCAAGGAAAGCCTAAGATTGATTGGAGACAAGATTTGGCTAAATTGGGATGTGATTTATTTTATATTTGGTATGTGATTTTTAGATTTGCTTTAAATTCACCATGTGTTAAATATGTATTTTATTAATTTGGATGTGTTTTATGGGCTTTGGTGGGCTAATTGGGCTTAGGTGTGAGGCTAGTAGCAAAACCAGAAATACCGACACCATTCGAACGCCGATTCGAACGCTACACGAACGTCCGCAATCTGCTTGACGTTCGAATATGGTAACGAACGCAGCACGAACGAAGACAGTGAACTTGTGAAATGAATCTGATGACATATTTATTCTGAATTTCCCCTTCCGACGTTCGTTTCCCGTGACCTCTGTGACTTAAAAGGTAGTGTCTCTAAATGAGACTCATCATAGGGAATTCTATGCAAAAATACAGTGCCTACACATAATCACGGCATGAATGTAAAAATGAAAAGTGAAAAATAACAACCAAAAAAAGATGAATAGCAGAATTAATAGAAGAAGGGCACGACAATCTATGGTAAAGGTAGCCTTTAGGCATTTCCCTCGAATAAAGGACCTTTAACCCAACATGATTAGCCCATGCGTACGGGATAACAATACATGGATAAATAAAGCAATAACATACGGAAAGTAGATAATGGAATGATAAAAGAGATGCAACCAATGCCGACATCTATATGGGACCTCATACGCCCGATTGAACATATTTCACATTCAATCAAGCATACTTCGTCCAGGGCGGCAAAACATCACGGTAAAGGTAGCCTTTAGGAATTTCCCTCGAATAGAGGACCTTTAATCCATCATGTTTAGCCCATGCACCCGAGATAGCAATGCATGAATAACAAAGCAATGATACACAAAAAGTAAATAACGTAATAATAAAATAGATGCGACCAAGGCCAACATCTATATGGGACCTCGTATGCCCGATTGAACGTATTTCATATTCAACCAAGTATACTTCGTCCGGCGCGGCAAAACATTGTGGTAAAGGTAGCCTTTAGGCATTTCTCTCGAATAGAGGACCTTTAATCCATCATGATTAGCCCATGCGCCTGAGATAACAATGCATGAATAAACAAAGCAATAATACGCAAAAAGTAAATGATAATAAAAGAGATGCGACCAAGGCCAACATCTATATGGGACTTAGTATGCCCGACTGAACGTATTCCACATTCAATCAAACATACTTCCTCTGGCGCGGTAAAACATCGTGGTAAAGGTAGCCTTTAGGCATTTCCCTCGAATAGAGGACCTTTGACCCACATGATTAGCCCATGTGCATTAAGTAACAATGCATGAATAAGCAAAATAATGATATGCAAAAGTTAAATAACATAATGATGAAAGAGATGCAACCGCGGCCGACATCTATATGGGACCTCGTATGCCCGATTGAACGTATCTCACGTTCGATCAAGCGTACTTCATCCGGCGCGGTAAAATATTGTGGTAAAGGTAGCCTTTAGGCGTTTTCCTCAAATGGAGGACCTTTAATCCATCGTAGTTAGCCCATGCGCACTAGATTAACAATGCATAAACAAAGAAACAGTACATGGAAAATAAATAGCGGAACAATAAACACCAAATTAAATACCAAAATGTAACACATGCTTGAAAGTTTCTCAAATAAATAGCGGAATAATAAAAACAAAATTAAATACGTAGAGTTGTATACCAAGTACAGACCACACTAACGTCCATTCGGATTCGGCTATGGAATTTACGTCTGGGTTTCCATCCGATATACCGCAAGAGATATCACGCAATCATCAACTCAACACAAATGAAACTATACGTAAAACATAACGATGCATGCGAGTGATCACAAAGAATAACTGAAAAGATAAATGATAAAAAGGGGGCCCTCAGGTCTTACCTTTTAAGTTGTTCCTTGTAAGTGCGTGACGTCGTCGCCGGAAAGGTTAATGCTCCGTAACCTTTCTGGTTTCCTGGTTTGGTATTTTCCTTCGCTGTTTCGCTGTTTTCGTTGCTATTTTCTCTATCTTTCCTCGCTATTTTTATGCTGTTTTTGCTGCCATTTTTGGTCACTGTTTCGGGCGGGTTATTTGGGGTTGTTTTTAGGGGGTGTTTTGGTGGTTCAAGGGCTGTTTTGGGGACTGTTTTAGGGACTGGTTTTGGGATAATTTTTGGGACTGTTTTTGGGCTGCTTTTCACGTTGATCAGTCGGTGGAGGGGCTTTGATGTGGCCTGTGTGCGTGATTAGTTTTTTAATATAGGGTTGCTTTTATTGTGCGAAGCCGTGAACGGCTTGCAAGATGTCTTAGTGGACTGTGTTTTTTATTTGTTTTCTGTGTGAGGTGGCTCCTCATCTTTTATGGTTTGATCATTGTGTGCGTATATGTGGCTGTGTGGGCTGTAGGGTTCAATCTTTACTCGGTGAGTTTTGTCTAGTTTTTGGCTGCGTGTGGGGCA